>JANAVB010024999.1:13311659-13336659 GCA_029216955.1 Iris pallida | reverse complement strand
CGGCGCTGTCCCACGGCTGTGCCCTAGCCGTTCCCCTCTGTCCCGGTTCCCGCGAGCTTTTCGCTGATCCGAACAGCACTGTCCAGCGCTGTCCGCGGGTTTTCCCGACCTGCTGCCCCTTTTATTCTTCTATTTTATCATCTGAGAGCTCTAGCCGAGCAACCCAAGGTATAATTTCGGTCCCGTTCCATTTATTTGGTAGTCGATGATGATAATGGTCCCCAATTCCCTCCCGGAAATTCGGTTTTAGAGCGACGTCGTAACTTCGGATTTTTTCGGAGATCGTTCTGTGATGTTTTGTGTTTATTTCGAATTTTTCCGAAATATGTTTTCTGGATTTTGGGCGCTATGGTTTTCGAATTCATTTCGGGAAATCCCGAAACTATATTTCGGGTTTCCGATTAAGCTTCAGAAATTATTCTGTGAATTTAATTTTGGTGTAAAATGGTTTGAAAGTTAATTTTTGGGTGTTCCCTGGTTTGGGACTTTTATTATGGGTGTTTCGGCGCATTTTCCCAGTTTTGGGTTGTCCCGAAAATAGTAGAAATGTTGTCCAATTTTTTATAAAATATTTAGATGTTGTTGTGATTACCTGCAATAGTGGATACAGCTTACTGCCGTCGTCTCAACAACGGTGCAGGCTGGGCATGATCCGGTTCGACCCAATTATTTGGGATCGGGATCGTGACATGTTTTTAGTGGTGGCCCATGCAGGTCCGGTCACAAAAACTTAGGAAAACACACCTAAAAATAATTAGAACACTAGAACATTGATTTGTCACAACATAGGTCCGAATTATATACATAAATATTTTTGTTTGATTATAGACTAGTAGGATACCTTGCTTATGTTTTCATCCTAAACCTTCCAGAATATGACCAAGGAAAAGACCACCTCTGCTGGCGATGAGGTGTCATCACCCGAACACACCCCATCTCCCCCAGCACGTCCAGACCCTTCACCGTTGCAGCTGACCGACCGTCCCCATCAATCTCCAGCACTCTGCGGCGTTTACGCCACTACATCTCAAGCGGCGAACCCTACACCTTCCCGAACTGAGCCGCAGTCCCTTGTGGTAGTGTCCACACCAGCTGCCCCACCAGTGCCCGTGGATCCCACCGATCTAGTGGGCATGCTACGAGGAGTGCTTGAAGCACATAGAGCCCAAGCAGAAGCTCATCGAGAACAGACCGCAGCCCAAGCTGAAGCCCATCGCGAGCAGACCGCGATCATGAGAGAAGGCATGGAGAATGCCCTACAACGTGGCTATGACTGCCCTCGAGAGAGGAGAAACCACTTCATTGGAGCTACGACCTGCCAAGGTAAACATAAATTCAGGAGTTAAGTTATATATCATTAAGGCCATTCATTTGATTAGAGGCGTATTATTGCATGAAGGTCGGAGATATAAAGAGTTTCAAGAAGGCAGGGCCCTCGACCTTTCAAAGGAACCGAGGGTATCATCTATGCCGATGAATGGCTAGACAGCATGGAGCGTCTCTTGAGCGTCGCTCGACTCCCAGAGGACCTCAAGACTGAAGCAGTAGGACTCCAGCTGCAAGATGTGGCAAGCACCTGGTATCGGAATGAACCCCGACTCCAGGACAAGCAGCTTGACTGGGATACCTTCAAGAGGCTGTTCCGCAGAAAGTTCTTTCCAACATCAGAGATACGGAGATGGAAAGACAGTTCCAGGACCTGAAGCAAGGGAACATGACGGTTGGAGAGTATGCGGCAGAGTTCGGCCGACTTAGCCGTTTTGCCCAGAACTTGGTTGCTGACCCCAAGGATCAGTGCTGAAAGGTTCAGGTATGGACTAAGGGAGAAAATTCGCACCCCTGTGATCGTAGGTGGCGCCAAGACATATGGAAAGATTCTGACACGAGCTCAGGACGTGGAGAAAAGCCAGCCTTCTCGTTCAAAAAGGGAGCATCCTGGAACTAGCAACTTCCAGGGTAACCAGAAGAGGCCCAACAACAACAACAACAGGCCTTCGCACCATCAGCAGCAGCACCATCAAGTAAGGACCAATGAACGAGTGCCTCAGAAGCAGATCCCTGTCTGTGATTTTTGTAAGAGGCCAGGACATCAATCGAACATATGCAGGAAGAGGCTAGGACTACTGCCTAGTCTGTGGGTCTAGCCATCCACCAAGTGAAGGACTGCCCCTCGTCAGTCCACCGGACCGGAGCAACTAAGCAAAGAGCTCCCCTACCCACTCAGCAACAACGGTTCGGGCAACACCAGCAGAAGACCGGGCGAGCTTTTGCCCTAGCAGCAGAAGAGCAAGAACCAAAGCAGGAACCCACCGCTGATGTCATCACAGGTTCCATTTATGTGTTTTTGCATCCTGCTCTAGCATTATTTGACTCGGGTGCATCACATAGTTTGATATCATCAAAGTTTATTTCTGACACCACCTAGATACGGGACTTAGCAAGATGATTAGTAGAGTTATGACCGGTGGTGGACCCATACCCATCACTGAGGCTTGTAACTGTCCTATAAATATCTCAGGCCACCAATTCTTAACACCCTTACTTGTGATGCTCCTGCCCAACTATGATGTAGTCCTAGGGATGGACTGGTTAAGTGAGCAGCATGCGCTGATAGATTGTCATAGAGGATGTGTAATCTTCAGCCCACCAGGAGAACCGGAGTTTGAAATCTCTCGAGCTCCGGAAGACATGAAGAGTGTTACCTACTCCTCTATCACCGAAGACCCCGGGCCTCCTCACCCTATTATAGCAAATTCATGGATGTCTTTCTAAATAGCCTTTCAGGATTGCCGCCGGATCGAGGTGTGAAATTCACCATCGACCTAGTACCCGGCTCTTCCCATATTTCTCGGGGATGCTACAGAGTCAATCCTAAGGAGGCAAAGGAGATGAAAGGACCAGATTGACGAACTGAAGACGCAAGGATTTATCAGAGACGGGGCTTCACCCTAGGGAGCACCAGCTTTGTTCGTGCCCAAGAAGGATGGAACCGTACGGATGTGCATTGATTACCGGATGATGAACAACATCACCATCAAGAACAAGTACCCTCTGCCCCGGATCAACGACCTGTTTGATCAACTAAGTGGAGCCAAGGTATTTTCGAAGATAGACCTCAGATCAGGCTACCACCAAATCAAGGCCAGGAAGGAGGATATCCCGAAAACAACATTCAACACCAAGTATGGGCAATTTGAATTATTGGTCATGCCGTTTGGGACTGACGTATGCTCCTGTGGTATTCATGAACCTCATGAACAAAGTCTTCTATGAATATCTGGATCAGTTTGTTGTTGTCTTCATCGACGACATTTTGATCTACTCGAAGACTGAAGAAGAGCATGAAGAGCACCTGAGGAAAGTGCTGAGCACCTTGAGGAATGAGAAACTCTATGGTAAGCTATCTAAATGCGAATTCTTTTTAGACAAAGTGGAATTTCTGGGCCATGTTGTCATAGGAAAAGAAATTTCGGTGGATCCAAAGAAGATAGCTGCTATTGATAAGTAGACTGCACCAAGTTCGGTTGCAGAAATCAGAAGTTTTTTGGGTTTGGCTGGCTACTACCGAAAGTTTGTAAAGAATTTCTCCAAGATTGCTGAACCAATGACGAAGCTTACCAGGAAGAACGAAGAATTTGTTTGGTCTGAGGCTTGCCAGTCAGCTTTTGAGAAACTGAAGAAGAGGCTTACAACTGTGCCGATACTTGCGCTACCCGTAGGTACCGGCGGTTTCTCAATTTATAGTGATGCTTCCGGTAAAGGATTGGGCTGCATTCTTCAACAACATAGAAAAGTAATTGCTTATGCATCTAGGAAATTACGGACTCATGAGAAGAACTATCCCACATATGATTTGGAGCTTACAGCGGTGATATTCGCATTGAAGCTATGGAAGCACTACCTTTATGGAGAGAGTGGAAATATTTACAGACCACAAAATTCTTAAATATGTTTTCACTCAGAAGGAGCTGAACATAGCGACAGAGACAATGGCTGGAGCTGATGAAGGATTTCGACATCAACCTGCAGTACCATCTAGGTAAGGCTAATGTTGTTGCAGATACACTTAGTCGATACCCGATGGTAATGTTCTTGACCAAGGAGCGTCATTTGCTGGAGGATATAGAAAAGCTTGGATTGGAAATTGTACTACCTGAAGAAGAAATAAAGAACTGAGAAGAGAAGCCATTGTACCAGGAGCTGAATCAACAATGATGCAGTTGCAAGTACGTTCAAGTCTAATAGACAGAGTGAAGGAGGCACAATTCCAAGACGAGATGCTTTGCAAACTCAGAGATCAAGTGCTGGCAGGAACACTTGAATGATTCTCAATCGCCAGCGACGGAGCACTGAAGAATGGTACGAGGCTGTGCGTACCAACTGGCGAACTGAGGAACGAGCTGATACAAGAAGCACACTAGTCGCAGTATTCCATACATCTTGGAGCCAACAAAATATATCAGGATATGCGTACTATAGTGTGGTGGTACGAAATGAAGAAGGATGTATCCAGGTATGTGGCTAGATGTTTAATTTGTCAACAAGTAAAAGATAGCAGATAGAGACCAGCAGGACTATTGCAGCCGTTTGACATTCCGAAGTGGAAATTGGAGCACATAATAATGGATTTTGTGTCGGGACTGCCTCGATCCCAAGGAGGGAAGGATACCATTTGGGTAATCGTGGACCGACTGACGAAGTCAGCTCACTTTATCCCCTTCAAGGTTGGTCTATCCACCGAGAAGTTGACAACACTGTACATACGACACATCTACCGGATTCATAGAGTTTCGGTAAGTATTGTGTCTGACAGAGATACTAGATTTACCTTTCACTTTTAGAAGAGTTTGCATGATAGTTTGGGAACACAACTGAAGTTCAGCACCGCCTACCATCTCCAGATTGACGGACAATCGGAGAGAGCAATCCAGACGCTAGAAGACATGCTGAGATCCCGCGTCTTAGAATTTGGAGGGTCTTGGAAAGACCATTTGCACTTGGTAGAGTTCTCTTACAACAACAGCTACCAAGCTAGCATCGGTATGACACCGTTCGAGACACTCTATGGACGTCGTTGCCGCACTCCACTTGCTTGGGACGACGTCGAAGAACGAGTATTGCTTGGACCTGAGATGGTGACCGATGCAGCAGAGAATGTGAGAATGATCAGAGACAAGCTCAGGATTGCCCAGGACAGACAGAAGCATGGACCGATAGCAGTCGATGGCCTTTGGAGTTTGAAGAAGGTGACAGTGTGTTTGTGAAGATCTCTCCTACCAGAGGAACCATCCGTTTCGACAGAGCAGGAAAGCTAAGCCCCAGGTATATTGGTCCTTTTGAAAGTACTCAACAGGATTGGAGAAGTGGCTTATCGGGTGGCTCTACCCCCAAGTATCGAAGGCGTCCACAACATCTTTCACGTTTCGCAGCTGAGACGCTACATCCCGGACCCGAGTCACATCTTGGACCATTCGGAGCTAGAAATTGGACCCAGCCTCACAGTGCCAGAGAAGCCAGTGGCAATATTGGACAGAGGCGAGAAGAGAACCAGGAACTCTTGACGCCGATAGTCAGAGTCATGTGGCGGCACAACTCACCAGGCGAGTCGACCTGGGAGCGAGAAGACCTGATGCGGGAGCAGTATCCGTACCTGTTTGAGACTTGAGGTAACCCTTAACCCTGTCATTAATTTTGAGGACAAAATTTTCTAAGGAGGGAATAATGTGTAACCCAGATTTTATGAATTATTGGATTTGCAATGATATTAGCTTAGTTATTTATTATTATTTGTAAAACCCCTAAATTTCTACTATATTTATATATATATATTAAAATTGGTACTGATTTAAAATTTTTGTATTGTACGTCGCATAGTCGTATTGTACGTCGCGCACGAAATTTTATTTTTCGTAGTTGCTCGACGAGTGCGAATATGTGCGAGCGTACATATTTTGAGAAAAACATTTTTTTTATTTTTATAGTTTCAAAATAATATATGTAATATTTAATTTAGATATCAAAATTTCCTAAATTTATGATTTTATTTATGAAAGGCCTTTTATTTGGAATAAATAATATTATTCATGCATACATATATTTCATAAATATTTACTAGTTTAATTTAAATAAAAATATAATTTTTGAGATTTATTATTCAAAAAGGTATTTAAAAATATTTATTATTTTTTGAAATTATTATTATTGGTATTTTGAAAAATATATTTGGAAGTTATGGTGGCCATTTAAATCTTGATTTGATTTTAAGATTTATTTAAATAAGTTAAATATTCAAAATTTATTTATTCCATTTGATTTTGAGCTAAAAATTTAAATAGATTTAAATTGGATTTAATTTATTTGATTTTAAACTAAGAGAATTTGATTTGATTTGATTTAAATTAGATTTGAATTTGAATTTGAATTTGAATTTGATTTGGATTTGGATTTGGATGTGATTGCTTTTAAATTAAATTAGGAAATATCTAAATTGGGTTTAAATGAATCATAATTCTCATCTAATTGGGAATTCCATATCCTATAAATAGGCAGGTACTCCTCCATATTATTTTCACCACAAATCATCTTTCAAACCATCCTTGTCAAAATTTCTCTCTTTTTTCGTCATAAATTCAGCCTTAATTTTTAAAGGTTGTAGCAACTTCGAATGACCATAACTCCCAACTCCGGACTCCTTTTGACCTCCATTTTTTTGTGGAGTGTCAGTGGTCCGAATCTGACACGTTTTAGTATTTTTGAGATTCTGGGAGAACCAGGAATCAGAATCACGATCCGTTTGAAGTTTTAGAATACTTACAGAAAAATACATATCATATATTTTTCCCAAAAATTTTCCAAAATATTTTATTTTGGTTTTTATTTTAGAAGTTTGTCACATCGTCTGAGTTATCTTGTGTAGCCATGTGACTATTCTGTACCCAACGGGATTGTCGGTTTCACCAGCAAGGACCTCAAGGCAAGACACCTTACCATTTGCTGTTTAATTATTTTAGCTCATATTTTATGCATTATTTATTTTTTATGCAAAATAAACTATGATACATGGTATAACCTGTTAGAACTTACTATTCATTTATATTTCCTGCTATGTATTATTTTTCTCACATTAAACCTAGATTTAAGGGACCATCTTGTGCGTTGCATTCATTGGCCTTGACACGTTGTACCACGAAGTTGTGTGTCGCATGTAGAACACGAAAGTGCGTGATTGGCTGGCCACCAGTATGTACAAGCCGTGCGATAGGAATAACCGCTAATAGAGATTGCATGCTAGTTTGACTTAGCGGTTATAGTGGATTTGTGTTGTGGATACAACACAGTAGGCATTGGACGGGGAGAACAATTCCTTAGCGTATGGGCTTCGATGCACTTCCCTTGTGACCCGGACTCTCCGCTGGAGATACAGGGTTGATGACCCATGATTACTGACAGCCACTGACGATTCTGCGGAACGTCATGCTCTTACTGATGGGGTCTCTGGTGCCAAGGGGGACTATGCCGATCCTATCCAGCCAGGGCCCATGCGTAAGAAGGATTGTTCTTAACTATATTTTACTTAGAACGGTAGGTACCTTTATCCGTTAGGTACGAGTACTTTTGGTTTGGGTACTTATATCTGACTGTGGCTTGGAACAATAACTTGTCGCAGATTAGTTCGTCACATCTTGTCCTTGTTTGGTTGTAGGTGTGACTTACTACTTCGATGAGAAGGTATTGAACCTTGTTGGGGTCCATATACCATATTGAATTCATAGCATGGAAAGATACGTCGTCATAAATTAGTTTACCATCTCCTGTCCTTATTTGGTTGGGGGGATGGTACGCTCGTTCAGTAGGTGCGTATTGGACCATGTTATAATTCGATTTACTTATTTATTTGAGTAATATTTATTCAGTTTATATGGCATGATATTATGTGTCTTGTTACGTCCCTCTGAGGACCTGGTTATCTCTCCAGGTGTGTGCTATTGTCTTTCGCAGGTGTTCTAGCTCTAGCCGTGATCATCGCTATTTCTTCGAGGATGATTGCATTTGGATTGTCTTCGCTTCGCTCGCCAAATTCATATCTTTTCTTATATATTTTTTCTTTACTTGTTGGTAGTGGATTTGTCTCCACCCAACATATTTTATCAAGACAATTCATTATCTTTATATGATATCTTTTATTCATTTATTTTGCGTTGATGAGATTAGTTATGGTTCTACTGCATTTTACAGCTTATGTATTTATACGAGGCTTCCATATATTGGAGTATACTTCGTATGAATACAGCTGTTATGTCTACGTTCCTAGTCCTACGTATTTTGGGACTGGGGCGTTACATTATTATATATTATTTTTAGTCAGATTTGGGGAAAATATTATTTTAAAATTATATCTGGTTTTTTATTGTGGCCCTGCCCCGATCCCGAGTCCGGACTCCGAACCCGAGTTCGAACCCAGTACGAGTTCCCGAAACCCAATCCATTTTCTGAACCCATCTTATTTTTCCTTTTTCTAAAATATATATATATATAGGAATTTTGGAATGAAAGAAAAGAAAAAAAATAATTTTTTAACAAAACCTTGGCCTGGTCCCCACGACC
This sequence comes from Iris pallida, assembly GCA_029216955.1. Classification (NCBI taxonomy): domain Eukaryota; kingdom Viridiplantae; phylum Streptophyta; class Magnoliopsida; order Asparagales; family Iridaceae; genus Iris; species Iris pallida. The sequence goes on along the minus strand of JANAVB010024999.1, from coordinate 13,328,055 downwards.
AGGCCATACCCCCACCCCTTCCTATTCTACAGCCTCTCCCCCCTCTCTCTTTCCTACTTCACCTCCTCTCCACACAACACCATCTCCACTTCTCTTTATAACACAACCCAACCCACCACCAGCACACTACATTCACCCTTTCTTATTTTTTCTAAACTCTTCCCTCACCCGAGCTATTTCTCCAACTCCAGAGAACCAGGCCCTTCCGTCGCCACCCGCGCTCCCGCGTTCCTCGGTCGCCCCTCTCCCCGATCGGCGTGCCCCAGGCCGCGTCCGCCTACGCCGGCTACCGTTCGGCCCGAGCGCTGCCCTGCGGACCTCCCCGAGCCCGAACCCCCACTCCGCCGGGCTCTTCGCAGCACCCTCGCGGCCCCCTCTCGGCCCGTGCCCGACCCGATCCCCTCCGATCTCCGTGCGCCCGGCCGACCAGCGGCCTCCCGCCGGACCCCCGAGCTCCGGTGCCACCCCGCGAGTCCCTGGCCCCCTATTCTGGATGCCGCCCCTTCTCCGGCGCTGTCCCACGGCTGTGCCCTAGCCGTTCCCCTCTGTCCCGGTTCCTGCAAACTTCCCGCTGATCCAAACAGCGCTGTCCAGCGCTGTCCAGCGGGTTTTCCGACCTGCTGCCCCGCTTATTCTTCTATTTTATCATCTGAGAGCTCTAGCCGAGCAACCCAAGGTATAATTTCGGTCCAGTTCCATTTATTCGGTAGTCGATGATGATAATGGTCCCCGATTCCCTTCCAGGAATTCGGTTTTAGAGCGACGTCGTAACTTCAGATTTTTTCGGAGATGTTCTGTGATATTTTGTGTTTATTTCGAATTTTTCCGAAATATGTTTCCTGGATTTTGGGCGCTATGGTTTCCGAATTCATTTCGGGAATTCCCGAAACTATGTTTCGGGTTTCCGATTAAGCTTCGGGAATTATTCTGTGAATTTAATTTTGGTGTAAAATGGTTTGGAAGTTAATTTCTGGATGTTCCCTGGTTTGGGACTTTTATTATGGTGTTTCGGCGTATTTTCCCAGTTTTGGATTATCCCAAAAATAGAGAAAATGCTGCCCAAATTTTTATAAAATATTTAGATGTTGTTGTGATTACCTGCAATAGTGGATACAGCTTACTGCCGCCGTCTCAACAATGGTACAGGCTGGGCATGATCCGGTTCGACCCAATTATTTAGGATCGGGTCGTGACACTTGGAGACCTTGGTTCAGCAAGGCGTAGCTTCGCCCGATGAGCCTCTAGCTTAGTTTAGTTAGAGTAGACTTTTGGACTGGACCTTGTCTCCAGCTTGCTACTTATGTTTATGATATATTATATTTGGGATTGTATAACCATATTACTTTGTGACTCTCTTTCTCTCTGTTGAGTTGGATATTGCACTTTGTGATTATATCTATCTAGTTTTCGCGCCATGATTCTTCCTTCTAGATTGTGATTGAGTATTATCAGTATTTCATATTATATTCCTCCGTGCGGAGATGAAAAGTTATTATATACTGTTTGTTAGCCAGTAGACCTACAGCGTTCTGCGCCATTTTTATGGAGTTGGCTGGGCGCTGTCATGCACTTGTGCCCCTACATAGGGTGCGTGATCTTGTTCCCTAAGATCACATCAGCTTCCCCCAAGTCCTTCATATTGAACTTTCTCGAGATGAACTTCTTTGTCTCTGTGACACAGCCACCTATCCCGTACCTAGGATCAGCATGTTGTCCACGTACAGACAAACGATCATACCTCTTCCATCAGCGAACTTCGTGTAAACATACTTGTCTGTCTCGCTGACCATGTAGCCATTTGACCTTATAACCTTGTCAAATTTTTCATGCCATATCTTGGGAGCCTATTTAAGACCGTACAAGGATTTCACCAACTTGCAAACTTTGTCTTCAAGACCTTTAATGACAAACCCTTCTGGCTGTTGTATGTAGATCTCTTTGGTCAACTCGCCATTCAAGAATGCCGTTTTCACATCCATCTGATGTATCACCATCTTATGTACTGCGAAAGAAATCACCATTCTGATGGTGGTCATCCGGGCTACTGGAGTATATGTGTCAAAGTAGTCGATCATCTGCTTCTGAAAAAATCCATTTGCCACTAGCATGGCCTTGAACTTGTCAATGGTTCCATCAACTTTCATCTTTTTCTTGAAGATCCACTTGCATCCGATAGGTTTGTCTCCTTCAGGAAGACCAACCAACACCCAAGTGTTATTTGAGGTGATGGAATCAATTTTATTGTCAATCGCCTCCTTCTAGAAAATCGTGTCTCTGGTCTTCATCGTCTCATCATAGGTAAGCGGATCTATTTCCACACGATAGGTGACAAAGTCATTTCCGAAGTACTTCAGCCTTCTCACATGCTTCGCTGACGGCTCAGCGAGTTCTGGTTCAACCGTTGTTTCAATAATAACATCTTCTTGGACTACTTCAGTTTCTTGCACACCCTCATTGTTCTCCGGTATATCCGCAAGAACAATATTCTTGTGTCTTGCAAATTTGTCTTCAAAATATTTTGCGTCGCAAGATTCAATGAAATGATTTGACTCAATCAAGAAATCTCCGAGCATCACTCTTCTCGGCATACCCCAAGAAGATTGTCTTCGTAGTCCTTGTTCCTAGCTTCTGAATCTTTAAATTCGGAAGCTTCACATATGCCAGACTCCTCCACACTCGAATAATATTCAATTTGGGCCTGACGTTGAACCAGAGTTCATGAGGGGTGACATCGGAAGTTGCATACGGTACTCTATACAGAATGAGAGTAGCAGTAAGCACTGCTTTGCCCCAAAAGCAATTTAGAAGACCCGCAGTCAACAACAATGAGTTCATCATCTCTGTTAACGTTCTATTCTTCCTTTCTGTAACACAATTTGATTGAGGGTCGTACGGAGCAGTCGTCTCATTAACAATTCCATGTTCTCTGCAGAATAACGCAAATTCATGCGGCCTATACTTGTAATGCCCGTGATTTGTATTATGTATTTTGTATACATGTACGAAATTCTGACCTGTAGTTAGACTTATCATGCTTGTCTTGATCCTGGTTTAGTGGCTTGACTTGGTTCGGCTTGGTTTCGTATGGTTTAGTTTTGCTAGATTTGATGTGAACCAAACCACTCCCACCTACCACCACCCTCTCCATTAAATATCCCACCAAACATTTCTCTCTCCACATTAACTTTCTTCTTCTCTACCAACCTGAGAGAGTAGAGAGCTTAGGCAAGTGCACCTTTCTTCATGGAGGAAGTCCAATTTTATTGTTCCATTGTCTTCCTCATGTGTTTCTAACCCACTTTAGTACTTAGCACTTTTCATTTCTGTGGTTAATTTTTTGTAGATCTAGTTTTGTGGTATTTTCGGATTTCTTGGGTTTGATCTATTTAACCTTGTTGTTTTCAAGTTTTGATGGTTCCATGTTGTAGAGAATCTCATTCTATCCCATTTTGACCTATGGAAGCTCGAATTTGGACTCTGGATGACGAATTTGTGGAGCTTGGAAGCATGGCTTCATGGTGTTCTTTTCTCGAAAAGTGGAGAAGAAGAACAGTTCTCTGGCCGCATGGCCATTTAATTGAATTAATATTTTCTTGGCCGTATGGGTCATTTCTCTTCTACCCGCATGTGGTATTCATAGTTGGCCGTATAGGCTAACAAATCCTGGCCGCATGAGGCAGAACATGTCCTGGCCGCATGAAATGCATGGCTTACTTTGAGTGCATGCATTAATAATTAATGCATGGTTTACTTCATTACATGCATTAAATGCATGGCTTACTTTGCTTATATGCATTAAATGCATGACTTGTTTGGAGTACATGCATTAATAATTAATGCATGGCTTATTTTGATTACATGCAGTAGCGAATAATGCATGGCTTTCCTTTGAATTCATGCATTAACAATTAGTGCTAGCCTGGCCGCATAGGCATACCATATATTAATGCATTTATATTTAAGCAAATACTATCTTGGCCGCATGAGGACCATAGTTGGCCGCATATGGCTAGTTGCATTTAATGGCCGAAATGACCAGTTGCTATTTTGTTGAGCCGCATAAGGCCAACTTTATATATATTGGCCGCATGACCATTTAATCTCCTGCATGCATAAGAATATTTAAATATTTTAAATGGCCAGCTTGCATGCTTAAATAGTAACTTGGCCGCATATGATATCACTGTTCATTTGGCTGCATAGGCTCAAGCAATATGCTAGCCGCATATGCCCCCTTCCAACAATTCCTGGCCGCATGGTTGTTTTAGCATGGAAGTATTAAGCATTTAATGCTTTAAGCTTGCATCAGCAAGCTTGCATGGAAACCTTAAGCCTTTAATATATTAAGTATTATTTAATGCTTTAAGCTTGCATCAGCAAGCTAGCATCAGCAAATGCATTAATGCATTAAGCATTTAATCCATTACAATATTCATGGCCTTTATGGCCAGTTTGCTTGCTTACAGAATATGTATGGCCGCATGAGCAAAAGTTGGCCGCATGCAAGCAAATATTTGTTTGGCCAAAAAGTTGGCCACATGCAAGCAAATGTTTGGTTGGCCAAAAAGTTGGCCGCATGCATCAAGTTTTGTATGCTTATATATGCATGGCTGCATAAAATAAAGCCTTGGCCGCATATGCACTGTTGCATGGCCTTGCATGCGATGGCTCGTATGAATATTTAATTTCTAACCGCATGGCATACTTGCATTAATTGCGGATCCTACTATCTTTTATCTTATTTGTCTTTGCAATTATTTAATTCTTATATAGTGGCAACATTATTATAAGTTGGCCGCATATGGCCCAATTTTCTGAGCCGCATGAGTCCACGTCCTTGCTCCTGTTAATATTTAATTACCACATGTATGCTTGTGCCGCATTAATTTAAGTGTGTTCCCTAACACGATGGTGACCCGTTGTGGTACACTTTTGACATGACTTGATAGTGGCCCGACGTGGCGCACTCTTGACAAATAAATTTGACATGATAACTTGGCATGATAATTCTTGATAGTGGCCCGCCGTGGCGCACTCTTGACATGATAAACCTGACATGATATATCTCGAAGGCTGTTGCGACGGCTAGCTTGACATAACAAGATTTAATGACTTGGACACCGTGGACGATTGTGCTTGTGCAAATGAACCCATCTTATCTTGCATCATGTCTAGGACGGGAAATCCTGAGTACCACGGTCGGGGGTACCCACTGAAATTGACTAAGGCTAACCACTAGAATAATCCAGTAGTCATGAAGAGATTTTTTCAGCTACAGGCAATCCCGTTATCTGGGCGCCCCACTTGGGATCTGTAGCCTGCCGACGAGTAGGGCACATTTCCAGCACACTGTCATGTGTTGCACCCTTATTGTACTAATATTCGACCTGGATAACCTGGATGGTCTGTAGGACTTGTGGCTGTGGAATAATCTCACTGCATCTTGCTAGTAACTAGGCCTGTGATAACCCTAGTTAGTTAAAGTATCAAGCCGTACTTATTGCTTGGCCGTGAATGTTGGATGGAGTTCCGCCAGTCTAGTCTTGTCTTGATCCTGTACAAGATTGTCATATATCCTGATTTCTTATATTATCTTGCCGATAAATGGTGGGAGAAACCAAGTTCTGTTCAGACGAAGGGTTACAACCCCGGTCCTTGTTTGGTTTACGGGTTAAAACCTGATTGTTAGAATAGTCCCATGGTTATCTCATCGTTGTCACGACCCGCTCCCGAATAATCGAACACGAGTCGGACACGCCCAGCCTTCATTGTTAGACACAATGAAGTAAGCTGTACCAATCTAGGGAAACTAACCAGATAACATGAAAGTATAGAATCACAGCATCTATATAATGTGTCCCAACCAGGAAAAGAGATACAATATCTGAATTTATTACAATTCAACTATAAGAGTCTACTAGTCTCAATACATGGAAGATAAATGGAAACTAAATGAAGTACTAGGCCTCTGCAGCCTCTAGGTCACAAGCAGCTCCAGCTGGCTCAATAGGGAAGGCAGTATCCTGTCCATAGTATGTGTCACACAAAGCCTCCATCTCACCTATCATAACATATCCAGTCAGGAGCGGAGCAAAGTACAGTTCTAGGTAATGAACAATGACATCAAGATATGGAAAGTAAATGCTGGAAGAACAGGATAAGAACAAGTATGTTGTAGCACCCAGTTTTTCAAATGAGGGTAATTTTGAATTTTCGTGTTTATAATTATTTTAATAATGATATTTAATTCATGATATGATTTTTGGTGATTTTAAATCATTTTAAAATTATTTAAATCAATGACTTGTGGTTTTGACGTTTTGCTGTGAAACCCTAGAGACTGTTTGACCTAGAGCCTAACCATGTGATTATGATATTTTAATGTCATTTTTGGCCTAAGGATATTTTTGCATTTGACCTCTTTGAATTATTTTGATATTATTTTGTTATTTTATTATTTATGATATTGTTTTGGGATTATTTGAGTCTGGTTCGAATTTTATCTCAATCTGACTTGTAACGGGGACCCGGGGGTAGTTTGACTCTAGTGGGACCCACACACTAGTTAGGCATGGCCCACATGATATTAATATAGTCCACATGATAGAAATATTTTAGTTAGAGGTTAGACTAATTATTATGGATAAGGATAGTGTGATTAGAGACTTTAGAATGACTAATTAGCCCCAACCAATTAGCCCTTTCCTAATACTCATAGAATAGGTTAGTAGGGGCTTTTGGACTTTTTCTAATAGGACAAAACCACCTTTATGGCCAGCCACAATAAGCATAGGGTTGAGCCTCCCATTGTCATTATCCATCTATTTTTCTCTCTTGTTCTTCCCCAAATTCCTAGAGAGCAATCCTAGAAATTTCTCCACCAAATCCTTCCATTTCACCACCAAATCTTCTTCTTTCCTTCTCCATTCTAGCCAAGGAGGAAGCTACCCAAGTTTGGGAGGATTCGGAGCTCGTTCGTGTCCTTTTGGAATCTCTACGTGTCGGTGTCGCTCCGGAAAGGTTTTTCTTCGATTCGATCTACCGGGAGGTAAAAATCCTTTCTCCTTTTCATTTCCTCATGCATATAGGTCTATTTTGAACCCATAGGAATGACCCCCATGGTTGTATCTCCATTTGTGTCCATTTTGTGTCCATTTGGAGGTCATAGGAGTGTCCTTTGTGTTGTGGATGTGTTCATGTTACATATATAGATTTATATATATTATATATTGTAATAAGAGTGTATCTATATTTATATATGTAATAAATGGTTCATGATGATTATATAATCAATTTTGTGAGTGTTGTTCCTCATATTATTATTGCTATTATTGTTGTGGATAATTAGGATATATATTGTGTATTCTTTTGGCTCAAACTATCTAAATCCGTCATGATTTTTATCCACGTTTTTAATTTCAGCCCTAACTTAGAAATGTCATAACTTCTAGCTCAAAGCTCAGTTTAATCTCCCATTTTTTTTAAAAGAAGCGTATTGAAGTTAGCTTTCCAAAAACATGTATTATTAGGCCTAATTCTTTCTATAACTTTCTGGAGAATTATTTGAGTGTCAGCTGTACGAAAGACAAACACGTTCTTGGTGTTTTCGCGATTCCGGGAGTTTCCGGAAACGAAAACGCGATCCGTTTAAAGTTTCGGAAAGCGAACACATAGATATATAACATACTTTAATTCTAGATTTTAATTCATGCTGAGATGGTACAGTATTAATTATTAGTAGGAGTTACTATTCGGCATATGTATTTTGTGCACTCTTGTGTGTAATATAATGTTCTATTTGATTTTAACCCATGTTAATGTATATACATTATGTAATTAAATAGAGAATGCAAGCATGAGTAAATGGTTAAATAAATGATGTATGAAGTGTAAGTATCCTATCTAATGTAAGCATGTATAAATATGGCTTGTAATGAATATGTAGGTTCCATAGTATGTAATGTATGGTGCATATAGTAGTGCAAGAGAATAAATGAATGATGAATGAATGCAAGCATGAATGTAATGTAATAATAGATGTAATGTATACAATATACAAGTTAATGAGATGTTATGTTCTATGTTAACACAAATCCTATATTACCTCATGTACCCCCTTACACTATCACACTTGACACTTTGTTTACTTACACTTTGACACTCTTTTATATGTATACACTATGTATGTCCATTTAACCCTCACTTGCCCCTTTGCCATGTTCACATACACACACATAGCCTCTTAAATAAGTATTTATGAATATAGTTAACTTAGCTATGTATATATATTATATATATGTTAGCATATTGTGTTGTAATATATAAGTTTATATAACCATTTGAAATGCCATGATTATAGACCTAATATTGAATACCAATATATGCATGTGTATATATGTATAGACATATATAGCTTAAAGTAATAGATGACCTAGTGTATATCCAATGTGAATTCTTGCCTATTTGAGTATTGAATAATTGCATGCTATATAGAGTTGGGTGTATGTTGGCTTGTATAGACTTGTATTGATGTGTGCTTGCTAGGATAGTCTTGGTTAGGCCTAGTAAGACTTGCTGGGTTAGGACATGACCTAGTTTGACCTAGTTTGACTAGTGCAGTTGACCAGAGTTGACTTTGGCCTAGTTTGACCTAGATTTATGTAGAATGCATTGTAGTGCTTTATATTACCCTTCTGGACATGTTATGACTTGTGCTGTTCTAATTAGGAGCCAAACACCTCTCCTCGGACAATATCTTTACCTTGGATATTCAGATATCAGGCAGTACATTCTCTGATCTTTTCATACTTACCTGGATTATTTTCTTGCTCTAGATTACTCTACTTGATGCTGACACGTATCTTCACGGATTAGTACTATATGGATCCTTTCCTGAGATGTTATCCCTCTACGGGTGCATCGGGTATTTCATGTTCATGTACTTTATCATGTGCATCAGGTACTCCTTGTACTCGTACTAGTTCATGTTTTTACATGTTCTCATGTGCTTCATGTGCTTCATGTGCTTTCATGTGCTTATCATGTGCCTCATGTACTACTCATTACATGAGTTCACGTATCTTAGCTGTATTCATGTGCTTATAACATAACTTGAACGGATCCTTGTGTATTAATTGGGGCGGGGTGAGTAGAATTGGTTATGTGATCACTATCCCCAGTAGCTGTATTCATGTGCCTCCTTATTTGTATTCATGTGCCCCCAAGCCGTTTACATAACCATTGTGCTCTAAATCACGTAGCCACTTACAGTCTCTACTATCATGTATTTACTTTCAGTTACAAAATATCTCTTGTTTACTCGTATTTCCTATTCAGCACTTCCTGTATTTTACTCTATTGCATGATTTATACTCCTAACCTGCTATGAACTGTTTGAGAGATATGTGCTCGTTCCCGTCCTGATTGGACCTGTTGATAAATTTTACAGATAGCCTGGAGGTTGCCTGCTAGCCTAGAGGAGACACATTAGAGGTTGTTTAGATAGTTATTTCTATTATCTGGAGTTGTATTTACTTTATGGATTACTATATCTGAGTTTGGAGATTTGAGATGTATTTCTGGATTTGTGTATCTTAGACACTTAGATTTCTCTCTATTGTACCTCTTTTGGATTTCATGTTGTATCTATCCTTATCATGCTCTACCTTAGATGTGATTGAGTCTGTATCTGCTATGTTACCCCCATTCGGGGAGTATAAACTGTTTAGCCTTATATTGTTAGATGCATGAGACCTAGGACAGAGTTCTACCGCCGACACTGCGGCGTAGGCTGGACGTACCCACTTCTCGTGCCCTTATTCTAGGGTGCGGGTCGTGGCACGTTTTTAGTGGTGGCCCATGCAGGTCGAGATTCGCATTAGTGCGATTTCGTAGTAGCGCAACGACTTAGTTGTACTACTACGAGCCTGCTATAGGATATATAAATTAAGATGTTAGGATGAGAGGATACTCAATCACTGTTAGGATTCCTTGAGAGATTCCTGGGATGACCCTTGAGAATCTCATTTTAAATTCCGATTTAAACTCCTTTTTCTTGTTTTGATTCACCTTTTTCCTTGATTTGAATTTAATTTTGTGGATTCATTGTAGAACTTTGAATCCTGGTATTAGTTGATGATTTTGATAAAATTTTGTAGTTGTTGATTTAATTTTGTATTTAGATTAATATTTTTAAATCCAAGGTACTCAATCACACTTAGGATCCTTTCAGAAAATTTTCTGGGACGACCCCTGAGAAACTCATTTTGAACTTCAATTGGAATTCCTTTTCCTCTTGTTTGGATTCACCCTCATTCATTGCTATTGAATTTAAGCTTGATGGGTTCCGCTCGTTTGAACCGATGAGAAGGAACATATCTTCATTATTCTTTCTCGCCATTATTCCCTTGCATTCTTATTTACCTCTTATCTTAAACTCTGTCTCATTATATTAATTACCTATATCTTGTCGTCCCTACCAGATGTACTTCGAAACCCTTGAATCTTCGTATCTTTTGCATGGGGAAGGCTAAGGAAGTGACATAAATTATGTAGCTCAGAGAAGACGTAACTGGTTATTTTATGATGATCTAAAGGAAATCAAATGTGGAGTGTTCCATGTGGAAACTTGAGATAGAAATGTGGTAAAAGTCTCGAATAGAATAAGGAGATGTATACTGCCAATCTGGAAACAATTACATTTAGAGAAATTTTGGGGTTATGAGATAGTTTATAGTGTATTCAAAACTAATGAGGATATCAGAGGTCAACCTAGTTTTGAGAACTTAGAAAATCTTGGTTATTGATTCTGGGAAAAACTTTTACTCTGAGGCTATGTAGAAGGTTAGTAATGGAAAAGAGAAGTTAATTGTGTTTAATAAGGATATTAAACAAGATGTTGCGAGGAAATGACTAGGGATAGAGAGAACACAAAGTTATGGAAGTTTAGAGATTGTTGTGAAATATTTTTAGGAGAATAATTCAAGGGTGTATGTCGAAGAAAATACGGAAGTTGATTTTATGATGGAAGATAAGTTTTGTAAGGCCTAGAGATTTAAATTAAATACGAGGAGAACAATTTGAACAAGTTCAAGGAATTCGTAAACGGGATTTAGAGGTTTTGGGTCAGATTTAAGACAAGGTGAAAGAACTTGGAAATTTAAATAAATGGTTAATGTTGATTCCTAAATGTGAGGGTTGTGCTTCAAGAGTGATGTTTGAAAATTGGGAATTGCCTACGATAGTCATAGTAAGGGTTTAAGTAAAGGTTAAATTTTCATATGGAGACTGGTGAGGTAAAGATATGATTGGCAAGTTATGACCAGATGAACTTAAGAGTATCAGAAGCAGATGACTAACTCGATCTTTATTATTTTTGTGCATTAATTACCACCTCTTGAACTCCCACTTTCTAATTGAGATCCTTTGACGTTCCTTATCGTGACTTTGATATTCGAAATATAAAACTAGCTGTTATCCTCCAACAATCTTATATGCAAGACCTAGACGAGCTCACCTTCGTGTAGGTATATCATGTCCCACTAAAACCCGTCTTCTTGTACTCTATTTTCTTGATATAATTTTCTGGTCAACTGGCTAAACTATAACCTCTACCATTATACTAAATTTTTTCTTATTTCAATTAGAAATCCAGCCTTGACTCAATTCTTTCGACTCGACATGTGATGGTGTTCTGCTTGTTTCCTTAGATGCTTAACCTTGTACCTTATCTGATTACTTGACCCGTTTGGTTAAAACCTTGGACTATGTAATTCCTTTCATCATTACCACCCTTATATCTTGTTGCTAAATTAGCCTTAGTTTTGCAAGCTTATCTATTTTCGAGCTTGGTCATGACATATTTTATTGGGTGGCCACCCACTAACATATTGTCTAATCAGAATCGGTACATGATGGTCTGATCAACCTATTGTACTTTGGTTCGCTTTTTCATGTATCAATCTACGAGAATGGAGACATAGTTAAACTTGACCCTAGAGTCTCATTCGCGACAGCCTTGACAATTTTCCTTGAAATCTTTTCATCGCCTATGAACCTCGTATTCGTACTCAGTCGAATTAAATTTAATCATGGCCTGAATCTCCATCATTGGATGCTCGTGCTCATACTTTGATTTCATTGATTTCCCTTCTTGCCCAAATCTCGTTTTATCCCAAAATTGATCAACTTAGATCGTGTCAAGACAAAAATCTATTTGTGATTTATTGTGCCTAAATTTTTAATTTTTACCATTTTATGGAATAGTAACCTTTTTCATAATTTCTTAGTTGCTTATAATGACTTATATAGGATGGTAGACAGCCCTACAACCTTGATGATTGTTGTTCCCTTACCTTTCCAATTAGGACACCTAGATTGTTTGTGTGTTGATACCATAGTACTATTTTGACCTAGAATGATTAGTGTACCTAGGTGGGACTTCCAACTGCTACGGTATGCCCTGACCTTGTATACTATTCCTTTAAATTGCATGATTTAGAAAAAAAATTAGACCTTGATTGTTGGGAGATAGGGACGTCACCCCATTAGTATCTGTTGTAGATATATAGGTTAGTCCTTGATGTGGGGATGTGTGTCTATAAACATTTAGCTTATAAGATTTATGAGAGATCATAGTATCAACCTTGATAGGATGTACTAGTCTTTTGGTGAGTATAAATGTGTTATGAGAGATAGGGGCCTATATGTCTTAGTAATGCATCGTTCCTATGGTAATAGAATGTATTAATAGATGGTTAATAGGAAGATAATAGTTTGAGCATACCTATAGCCTATGATCAGTTCCTTTTCATCCTTAGTTAAGACCACTTTAAAATAGGTCCAGTCCCTTGGATATAGGTTCCAGTCCATATTTTATTGAAGTTCCATTACCACCGTACAGTAGAGCAGTATTGGAGGTATTCCTAGATTGATACTATTTAGATGTCCGTTTATTATTCCAGTGTTAGGAAGTGTTACCTTAGATATTGGGTAGGTTAGAGGCTCTAGAAGGAGTACTATCGATCTTAAATTTCGAGGACGAAATTTTTCTAAGGTGGGTAGAGTTGTAGCACCCAGTTTTTCAAATGAGGGTAATTTTGAAATTTCGTGTTTATAATTATTTTAATAATGATATTTAATTCATGATATGATTTTTGGTGATTTTAAATCATTTTAAAATTATTTAAATCAATGACTTGTGGTTTTGACGTTTTGCTAGTGGAACCCTAGAGACTGTTTGACCTAGAGCCTAACCATGTGATTATGATATTTTAATGTCATTTTTGGCCTAAGGATATTTTGCATTTGACCTCTTTGAATTATTTTGATATTATTTTTTATTTTTATTATGATATTGTTTTGGGATTATTTGAGTCGGGTTCGAATTTTATCTCAATCTGACTTGTAACGGGGACCCGGGGGTAGTTTGACTCTAGTGGGACCCACACACTAGTTAGGCATGGCCCACATGATATTAATTTAGTCCACATGATAGAAATATTTTAGTTAGAGGTTAGACTAATTATTATGGATAAGGTTAGTGTGATTAGAGACTTTAGAATAACTAATTTAGCCCCAACCAATTAGCCCTTTCCTAATACTCATAAAATAGGTTAGTAGGGGCTTTTGGAATTTTCCTAATAGGACAAAACCACCTTTATGGCCAGCCACAATAAGCATAGGGTTGAGCCTCCCATTGTCATTATCCATCTATTTTTCTCTCTCTTGTTCTTCCCCAAATTCCTAGAGAGCAATCCCTAGAAATTTCTCCACCAAATCCTTCCATTTCACCACCAAATCTTCTTCTTTCCTTCTCCATTCTAGCCAAGGAGGAAGCTACCCAAGTTTGGGAGGATTCGGAGCTCGTTCGTGTCCTTTTGGAATCTCTACGTGTCGGTGTCGCTCCGGAAAGGTTTTTCTTCGATTCGATCTACCGGGAGGTATAAATCCTTTCTCCTTTTTATTTCCTCATGCATATAGGTCTATTTTGAACCCATAGGAATGACCCTCATGGTTGTATCTCCATTTGTGTCTATTTTGTGTCCATTTGGAGGTCATAGGAGTGTCCTTTGTGTTGTGGATGTGTTCATGTTACATATATAGATTTATATATATATATTGTAATAAGAGTGTATCTATATTTATATGTAATAAATGGTTCATGATGATTATATAATCAAGTTTGTGAGTGTGGTTCCTCATATTATATTGCTATTATTGTTGTGGATAATTAGGATATATATTGTGTATTCTTTTGGCTCAAACTATCTAAATCCGTCATGATTTTTATCCACGTTTTTAATTTTAGCCCTAACTTAGAAATGTCATAACTTCTAGCTCAATGTTCGGTTTAATTTCCCATTTTTTTTAAAAGAAACGTATTGAAGTTAGCTTTCTAAAAACATATATTAATAGGCCTAATTCGTTCTGTAACTTTCTTGAGAATTATTTGAGTGTCAGCTGTACGAAAGACAAACACGTTCTTGGTGTTTTCGCGATTCCGGGAGTTTCCGGAAACGAAAACGCGATCCGTTTAAAGTTTCGGAAAGCTAACACATAGATATATAACATAATTTAATTCTAGATTTTAATTCATGCTGAGTTGGTACAGTATTGATTATTAGTAGGAGTTACTATTCGGCATATGCATTTTGTGCACTCTTGTGTGTAATATAATGTTCTATTTGATTTTAACCCATGTTAATGTATATACATTATGTAATTAAATAGAGAATGCAAGCATGAGTAAATGGTTAAATAAATGATGTATGAGGTGTAAGTATCCTATCTAATGTAAGCATGTATAAGTATGGCTTGTAATGAATATGTAGGTTCCATAGTATGTAATGTATGGTGCATATAGTAGTGCAAGAGAATAAATGGATGATGAATGAATGCAAGCATGAATGTAATGTAATATTAGATGTAATTATACAATATACAAGTTAATGAGATGTTATGTTCTATGTTAACACAAATCCTATATTACCTCATGTACCCCCTTACACTATGTTGACACTATCACACTTGACACTTTGTTCACTTACACTTTGACACTCTTTTATATGTATACACTATGTATGTCCATTTAACCCTCACTTGCCCCTTTGCCATGTTCACATACACACTATAGCCTCTTAAATAAGTATTTATGAATATAGTTAACTTAGCTATGTATATATATTATATATGTTAGCATATTGTGTTGTAATATATAAGTTTATATAACCATTTGAAATGTCATGATTATAGACCTAATATTGAATACCAATATGCATGTGTATATATGTGTAGACATATATAGCTTAAAGTAATAGATGACCTAGTGTATATCCAATGTGAATTCTTGCCTATTTGAGTATTGAATAATTGCATGCTATATAGAGTTGGGTGTATGTTGGCTTGTATAGACTTGTATTGATGTGTGCTTGCTAGGATAGTCTTGGTTAGGCCTAGTAAGACTTGCTGGGTTAGGACATGACCTAGTTTGACCTAGTTTGACTAGTGCAGTTGACCAGAGTTGACTTTGGCCTAGTTTGACCTAGATTCATGTAGAATGCATTGTAGTGCTTTATATTACCCTTCTGGACATGTCGTGACTTGTGCTGTTCTAATTAGGAGCCAAACACCTCTCCTCGGACAGTATCTTTACCTTGGATATTCAGATATCAGGCGAGTACATTCTCTGATCTTTTCATACTTACCTGGATTATTTTCTTGCTCTAGATTACTCTACTTGATGCTGACACGTATCTTCACGGATTAGTACTATATGGATCCTTTCCTGAGATGTTATCCCTCTACGGGTGCATCGGGTATTTCATGTTTATGTACTTTATCATGTGCATCAGGTACTCCTTGTACTCGTACTAGTTCATGTTTTTACATGTTCTCATGTGCTTCATGTGCTTCATGTGCTTTCATGTGCTTATCATGTGCCTCATGTACTACTCATTACATGAGTTTACGTATCTTAGCTGTATTCATGTGCTTATAACATAACTTGAACGGATCCTTGTGTATTGATTGGGGCGGGGTGAGTAGAATAGGTTATGTGATCACTATCCCCAGTAGCTGTATTCATGTGCCTCCTTATTTGTATTCATGTGCCCCCAAGCCGTTTACATAACCATTGTGCTCTAAATCACGTAGCCACTTACAGTCTCTACTATCATGTATTTACTTTCAGTTACAAATATCTCTTGTTACTCGTACTTCCTATTCAGCACTTCCTGTATTTTTCTCTATTGCATGATTTATACTCCTAACCTGCTATGAACTGTTTGAGAGATATGTGCTCGTTCCCGTCCTGATTGGACCTGTTGATAAATTTTACAGATAGCCTGGAGGTTGCCTGCTAGCCTAGAGGAGACACTTAGAGGTTGTTTAGATAGTT
>JANAVB010024999.1:13115053-13295263 GCA_029216955.1 Iris pallida | reverse complement strand
TTAAATCTTTTTCATAAATCTCATAATAACTTTTATCTCGTTAGTACTAGCCTTTCCAAATTTAACGTTTCAATCCAACCTTTAAACTCCAGAGTTAATGAATCATGAATCCATAAAATTCTATATCACTTCATAAATTTAAAAACTCTCAATTTGTCTCAATAATCCTTAAGATAGACACTTAACTTATCACGACAATCTAGCAGTTACAGCTCAGTATTTTAACGCGCTTATCAACCATAATTTTTCCTTCTAAGTCATTGAAACATAATCACTACTTCTTAAACCAAAATCCAAATAGATTTTTGAATCTTCAATCAATTGACATGATTCCAAAAAAAAAATTCTTCCAAAACAATCGTTTTCATATCTTCCCGGTCTTCTAAATTTTTTTTAATATCATTGCTTCCACTTAAATTTGAAATTCAATATATACATCGCAGCTCGTACGACTCAATTTAATAGTTCATACTGCCACCCTTTTTTTTGATCATTCAAACCAATCTATATACGTAAGGATGTATAATCATAATCCAGTAATTCATGAATCCCATCAATTCCTAAAATCAATTTATTTAGATTCTAACTAATTTCCTCCGGTATCAAGGTAAAATTTTATAATCCTCTAGTGATTACTACTTAGAATCTTCAAGCTAAATTTTCTTGGTAATATCTCAACTTACAAACTACTACTCATTAAAGCATTCATTTAAAAAATGCTCTTATAACTTAATCAAATCTCCGTGTATCCTAATTCCTTAATGTAATCCTCCTAGCCATGCGTTTGACTAAAGAGTATATAGCAGTGTAGCCTTCTTCCTAACCATTAATAAACACAAGGGAGTAAGGGTATTGGTGAAAAGAGTTCAAACAAGATGCAAGAATCGAGGGAGGAAGGTGGACCAAAGTAAGGGAAAAAGAAATTTAAATCGAAGCTCAAATGAGAATCTCAAGGGTCGTCCCAGGAATCTCTCAGGAATGCCTAATAGTG
The DNA here is from genome assembly GCA_029216955.1 of Iris pallida. Taxonomy (NCBI): domain Eukaryota; kingdom Viridiplantae; phylum Streptophyta; class Magnoliopsida; order Asparagales; family Iridaceae; genus Iris; species Iris pallida. Next base: position 13,294,272 of record JANAVB010024999.1, on the reverse strand, counting down.
ATTGAGTACTTTATCTTATATCTTATATCCTACTGCAGGTTGTAATGATACTCTAGTTCGAGTACCACTACGAATCACACTAGTTGTGATCGGAGACCTGCATGGGCCACCACTAAAAACGTGTCACGACCCGCACCCAATGTGAGGGCACGAGAAGTAACGAACGCCCAGCCTACGCCGCAGTGTCGGCGGTAGAACGCTGTCCTGAGTCACCATATCTAACACAATCTAACCAAGCTATAAATAGAGTAGAAATAATACGTAACTCAATCACAATGCTAAGATGGAACAGAAGAATAATCTCAAGAAGGTCACTATAAAAGTCTAGGTGTAAACCACCAGAAATATCTCAAGTACAACTCATACAAGTCTCAAAAAGAAGATGTAAAAATAAAGTGCTAAGTCTTAGCTAGACTATGGGCAAGTCCTCAGCGACTGTGGGATCCGCCTGTGGGCCCACGTCGCCAGTGTCATTTAAGCCAATGCCAGAATAAGTAGGACAGTACTCCTCATCATCACCTGTAAAATTTTCAACATGCCCAATCAGGACGGAACGAGCACATATCTCTCACAACAGTTCATATCAGGAATGGACATATAAAGCAAGCTATAGAAAACTATACATGAATCGCTGTAAAGAGAAATCAACAGGAAAGAAGATACAACTGAGATATAAATATGATAATAGAGAATATAACCTTCTACGTGAAACAGAGCATGAATTGGTTATGTAAACAGCTTGGGTCGCACATGGATACAACTACGGAAAGAACATGCATAACAACTACTGGGGATAATGATCACATAACCAACTACACTCTCCCTGCCCCCAACCAATACACAAGGATCGAAGCATGTTATGTTATTGCACATGGATAACAACTACTGTATACATGGAGCTCATATGGTCATGAGTGTACATGAATAACATATGAGTGCACATGGATAAAAGTGAATACATGGAGTACATGATGAACATGATAAAGTACATGAAACATGACATACTCGATGTATCCGAGGGGATAACATCGCATGAAAAGATCCATAGGGTACCGATCCGTGTGAACGTCGTGTCAGCACCAAGTACACTAGTCTATAACAAGAGTATATATCCAAAGAAGCATGAAAAGGTCAGAGAATGTACTCGCCTGGCAATCCGAACTGCTGATGATGAAAAGTGACTGGACTGGAGTAATACGATCCTATTTAAAACAACCACATGTCATAATACAATCTAAGATATCATAAGAAATACCTTCAATGCAAATTCTACATGATTTGGGGCAATCTAGGTCAAAGTCAACCTTGGTCAACTTTGGTCAACCAAACTAGTCAAACTAGGTCAAAGTTAGTCAACTAGTCTACAAGTCAATTCTTAGGTCATTACTAGTCTTAGAGTTTATTTTGGTAGGTGTTGGGGTATGTTAGGTTTCAATACTAATTATCAAGATACATCCTAATATCAAAATCCTATCAACTATTAATACACCCAAAATTAGATTTCTATCCTAACTAATACACCATACAGGTACACATCTAAAACCAAACTCCTCTTAAGCCTATCAACCAATGTAATTCACAAAAATACCTTAACTCATAATATCCTATATCTAATATCTATACTTAGATTAACCTCTACCAAACTCTAGGTTCCTACAATCAAAACATTCATATATACATCACAAGATTTCAGATTTCTATTCTAATTCTAACAAGCAGTCCTAAACTAATCGATACCAAGTAACCATATACACCCACATGTGCACCTTGCACTTAGGCATATGCACTTGGTAGTTGCTGCCAAACAGCAACCCAGGTTGCTGTTATAACCTTCACACCTACTGCTGTTGTTGCCTTGGCAACAAACAGCACTGCAACCAGTTGCTACTGCTGCAACTGCTCATAATGCAGCAAGCAATTGCTGCTGCTGTTGATCTCTTCTTCTTCCTCTCCTTTTACACCAACACACCTACATACATACCTCTATCTCTTCAATTTTCAGTTTCCAAAACCAACTAACCACCATTCATCTTAAAAACTGGAAGTAACTTAAACATTCACTTAAATATCAATTCCCAGTTTCGGATTTCTTAATCCAAACGATTCTCCATATCAACATTAACCAGTTCTCAACCCAACCAGTCCAAAACACAACTCTAACCAATGCAATTTCGAGATTAACTAATCCAACTACTAACTTATCAGTTCAAAACTGAACTAATACTTGAACTCAGATTTGTTTGTCCCACAAACTCAGGACTGAACTCGAGAGCCCAAAATCTGAACCAATACTCGACTCAACCCTCTCGATGTTGCCAACTAGATGATGGCACATAGGTGTGGTCAAAAGATCTGTAGGTCGAAAATATACAGGCTTTACGTTGAACTAGAAGGAACAAAGAAGGAAAGGGACTGAAAACAGAAGAACAGAACACCTATTAATCTCTGAACAAACTGGAATAAATTTGATACTCCGATACTCAAACAAACCCCAAAGTTAAACACAAATCGATTACAACCTATCCTATTATGCAACCTAACATGTAATCACCTATGTGGGTTAACTAGGAACCTGTGGGTTAGCATAATACCTAAAATATATATGTATCAAATCAAGGAAGGGAAAACTGAAACTGAAGAATAGTTCAGAAAACCTGAAATTTAAACTTCGAGCAACCCTATGGCTACCCCAAACTCGAATACAATCTCCTCTAGTATGCAAACTAATAGACATCACAAAGGTGAGGTTAAATAGGATTTGCAGGTTGGTTTCTATATAGATAATTCACTTTGATCCTGATGGGAAACCCAAACTCTGAAACAGAAATTGGAAAAAATAGAAACTAACCCGATACTCTAAAACACAAAACCTATCTATAACCTACATCATTCGAAAACCTATACAATAATCAAAACCTAAGGTTGGTAATAAATCATGTGAGTGTACTTGTGTCACACGAATTGGTTGTGTCCAGAAAGTTGGACACAACGTGTCCAGACACACACAATCGCCCAGGGACAGAACTGTGAGGTACAGTTCCCGTGCAGCGAGAACGACCTCTCGTGTACTCGACACGAGTCGAGTTAGGACTCGTGCTCATGCACGCGTGTAGGCTAGGTATAGGAGTAGGTCGTGGGGTCCCTGCACCCTGACCACGACGCGTGTCCAACGGACACGAAGCCCGTATCAGGGCCGTTTTTGTGGCTGATACTGCACAGGCACAATCGCGTGCGATCGCGATTGCGTGTCCGATACGACACGAACAGCCCTGAAACTTGGGGACTGTCATGTCAGTCGATGCCCCCATGTCCGTACCAAAGGGCACGTGCCCACGTGGCCTGTGCGTGGAGAAATCATCCACGAGCAGCAGGACACACGTGCGGGGTATCGTGCAGCGCGTTCATGTCCAGTTTGGACACGAAAACGAGGTGGATTCTGGCCAACCATTAGGGTTTTGTGATCTACTCATCTAGGGCTAGTAGTACATGTAATTAATTTGCAATATTAACAGCCTTTATTCCTTTGTGTAATTTTATCGAACACCCTAAAACCTAATCCGATACGTGTCCGATACACCTATCAAACGGACACGAAACCTAACCAAACTTCATGGGTAGTTCTAGGATACCTAGATGCATGCTAATATGAAGAAAAATCAGAAGAAACTATGGTGTTTGGGTGTTTACCTATTGAGAGTTGAAGAAATCAAGAAACTGACTTCTCGATCGATGAGACGACCAGTTTCCACCGAGCAAATGCCTCCAACTCCTTGCTAACAATGCTCCAGCAAATTCTCCTCCTTCCCACGATCACAACGCACTTCGTTTGGGGTGAAACGGAGGTCGGATGAAAAGTTAGGGTTTTGGAGGGCTGGAAATTAGGGTTTTGTGAAGGGGGTGTCTATTCTAATGCAATGCTTATATAGGGGATGGGTGCTTCCTGTTTTGGCTGGCCATAGGAGTCCTAATAGGGTCAAGGATGGTCCATGGGCCCCTCTCTACTATCTAAGTTGAGTTTAAGCTCAATTAGCAAAAGGCTAAAAAGGCCAATTAATTAAATAGCCTAAAAATAGCCAAAAGGCTTCTAAATTACACCAAAGCCTAAAAATAAAATCTAATTGGCTAGATACTCATCATAGGTCATGGTTGGTCTCTAATGTGGGTTTTCTAAAGTTAGACCAAAGGCTAAATAAATCACAAGTCAAAAATATCTAGAAAATCACAAAATGACTAAAATGACTAAAATACCCTTATTTCAAAAAGTGGGTTTTATAACTCAAATCCCCACCAGCACCCATCTAATAAAATACAACCAAATTGAAAGCAAAATAGAGAGTCTATAGCAACCCATCTCAAAGCATTACTGCACAAAACCGAGCTACGTACACCACAGTAAGCAAGCTGGTAGGTTCACGCGAACGCAACCCGATCTGCACGAACTTGAACACGAACCCCGCCAAGGAACGAACTCAGACACGTTCTAAACCGGACACAGCACGAACCAAACTGAAATACTCAAGGTTGGTCACAGAAAACTCAAGACAAATGGCACGAAGTCTCGGTTGCGCCCCAGTATTCCCAAAGCATAATAATCAAACACAACAACAAAAGAATTCTACTCAATTTGAAGATCAGCCGAATCAAAAATAGAAGGAGATTGGGAGGAGGAATTACCTGTAGGTTGTATTAGAACACTGAACAAGCACCCGTTCTAACTACGATCCGGCTATGAACATTACTCTACAACAAATAAAGATCACACCATTACACCCCAATTAACCAACCCACAAATATATTCCAGAACAAGATCGGAACGAGAAGAACTTACCACAGAGTTTGTTTGAACAAAACCCAAGATCTGGTGAGACAAAATTGGTCGGATGACTCGATCAATTCCTAGATTGAGCGGATCGATTTAATTCCAGATCAACTAGCAGTCAATTCAAAATTTGAATGGAGGAAGAAGAAACTGGTCCGAGAACTCACCAAATGATAAATCCCTAGATCGGAAGGTCTCGAACACGGGGAAGAAGCTGCACCGCCGTGGATGATCGATTCAGACTTCGAAACTCGCCGCCACCGTCGCTCCAGTCAACGCCATCGCAGTCTCAGCCGGAAGGGAGCAGGTGAGCTCGATCTATAATGTTGACCCCAAAATTCTGAGATCAACGGAACCCTAGAAATCTAGAAAGGAATTTAGGACAGGCCTTACCGAGCACTCCAAGGAAATCGGGTCGAAAGAGCTCGTCGTCGCCGGATCTGAAGTAGTCGTCGCCGGATCTCAGTCAAGGATCGATGGGAAGTTCGCCGGAGTCGCCATCCTCAGTCATGTCGCCGTCGCCGTCGTTCCTGAGCTCCGCCGGAAGATTAGGGTTAGGGCTGAAACCAGTCGGAAGGATTTGGGGAGAGAGGCTTTGGGAAAAACGAGTAGTGGAAAAATATACTGTTCTCTCTCTCTCTCTCTCTCCAACAGAGAGTATTAAATAAAGAATGGAATTTTGCAAAATCACCCCCCCGCTACCAGCATATATGCACTCACCCCCTCTTCTTTTTCAAATTTGCAAATAGAAGGAAAATTCAGTTAGGATTTGTTATAGGTGTGGGGTCCACTCTTGGTTGTTACAACAATAACTTAAAATTCAAATTCCCCTCTTCCAACTTCCCTCCAAAATAATTCAGTAATTAAACATAAGCTAATTATAAATCATAATCAGTTTTGTTATTCTCTTTAGAAAACTTTTAAGAAAACAAAATTTAAAGAAACTTGGAAGGTGGAGTTACAATCGTATATCACTTGTCATGCTTTTCCTTACTTACTGTCTTTTATTATGTAATTATATTCTTGTGCTAGTTGCTGGTTTTAGTTCCTAAGTGAAGCCTCCTTTGTGGTACTTGCTCTTTCTGGGGGCTGACCCAGCTGGTTTTGTATGGCCAGATATTGGAGCAGCACTAGAGGATCCACCTATCTTCCAGCCAGATGGTGACCACCAGGCGTAACCCTGGCAACGAGTGGGTTTATTTTGGCTCTTCCACTCTATTGTAAAATTATTCTTTTGAGGCGTTTAGCCGCCGAGCAAGTGTTAGCTCGTGTATATTTACTTACTATCTGCCTACGGGCTGTAACATGATTGGCAAATCCTAGGGTTGATCATGTATTGACTAAAACTCTTGCTAGTCCTCATATTTTGTAACGACTAGCTTCATGATCAGCTGAATATGTAATGTTTGGGATGCCTTACTATTGTATATTTGGTGATCTTACATCTTGTAACATTTATTTGCTTGCTTGTGATTGAGACACTAGGCTTGTTCATGATCTTAAGAGACTGTTGGCTTGTAGATAAACCCTCATATATCTAGACAGCCGTGACCGTATAGTGGAGTAGATCCCATTTCATTATACTAGCTGGCTATGTCTGCCTCCGCTCTCCAGTGTTCTGGTTCTGGGGCGTGACATGGTTTATGTGGTGGCCCATGTAGGTCTTGTAAATCAAGATATGTGAGGGTTTACCGAATAGATGTCTCAATCGGTACTCGTCCTTGATCTCTGCTCGTATCTTCTGAATCCCTGAACTTCTTGTCCTGATAATATGCTTGTAATCGTTGATCTGTCATGGTCATTCCTTATTGTTCCCGATGTCGTCTTCTTCAGCGACATTGTTCCTAGACCTGCCGATCACAGGGCGGAGCACCTCCCGTGGACCAATAGCAACCTGGGGATCAAGTCCAGCATTCAGGAGTGGCTTCCAGAGTTATGCCTACTGAGGGTCCAGAGCCACCAGTTTAGCCAGTTCAGCCTACAGAGCCTAATGATGGCACTTTGGTAGGTCTTATCAGATCACTGTTAGCTTCTCAAGATCATCGAGGAGATGCCTTGCATCAGGCAGTGGCAGATGCTCTAGGCAGAGGTGGACGTCATGGGAATAGTGCAGCGAACAGTTTCAAGCGCCTGAACCCTCTATTCTTCGATGGCAGCGAAGATGCTATCGCTGCTGACGCATGGCTTCAGGACACATAAGTGATTCTAGAAGCAGCTAGGACCCCAGAAGACGAGAAGGTGGCCGTGGTGCGCCTGCAGTTACTCGATCTTGCCCGCAGCTGGTGGACGGTACAAGCTGTGGGATTAGTGGCCCCTATTTTATGGGCAGTATTCAGGGAGAGATTCCAGACCAAGTACTTTGATGCTGTAGCTCGGTACGATCTGCAGACCAAGTTCACCAATTTAAAGTAGATGGACAGGACGGTCGATGGATATGCTGCCGAGTTCTCTAGGCATAGTCGGTTTGCTCCCACTTTGGTGGCGACCGAGTTTAATAGAGCCCAACGGTTCCAACATGGGCTCCATCTCGAGATTTTGTTGGCAGTAGAGCAGTTTGAGCATCAGACTTTTGATACAGTATTGAGACGGCCAGGAGGCACGAGTATACCTCCCACAGGATCGTGGACAGGACCGGAGGTCGAAAGCGATCTCACGGCCAGATAACCCAGTCTTCAACACCAGCCCCGGCAGTCAGGGCTTTGACAATTGGAACTCCGAGGCAGGCGGCCTCAGTGACGTCGGTCACGTCCCCTCAATAACAGAAGCAGAAGCAGTCTTCCACAATGGACTGCACTCATTGTGGAAAGCCAGGACACGTTGTTTCAGAGTGTCGTAGAGCACAGGGATTGTGCTTGGCTTGTGGAGCACCGGACCACAAGATAGGGTCAAGTCCGAATAGAGCCGGTTCCTCCTCATCGGCCCAGACTAGTCCCTCGGTAAGGGGACCAGCACCAGCACCAGTGCAAAAGCAACAACAGTACCAGCCTCCGAGGCCATTGTCGCCTTAGACTCAAGTATTCCAGCAGTAGAGACCCCAGCAGTATGCCCTGGTCCAAGCTCAGATTCAGAACCGGCAGAGAGGTTCCTAGCAGGATATCTTCCTTCTTCCTAAAATTCCTTGCTTGCATGATTGATTGATTGATTAATTGCTTAGCGTAGCTTGTCCTTGCATCTCTAGCCACTTGATTAAATTCCGAGGACGAAATTCTTTTAAGGTGGGTAGAGTTGTAATGCCCGTGGTTTGTATTATGTATTTTGTATACGTGTACGGAATCCCGACCTGTAGTTAGACTTGTCATACTTGTCTTGATCCTGGTTTAGTGGCTTGACTTGGTTCGGCTTGGTTTTGCATGGTTTAGTTTTGCTAGATTTTATGTGAACCAAACCACTCCCACCTACCACCACCCTCTTCATTAAATATTCCACCAAACATTTCTCTCTCCACATTAACTTTCTTCTTCTCCACCAACCTGAGAGAGTGGAGAGCTTAGGCAAGTACATCTTGCTTCATGGTGGAAGTCTATTTTTATTGTTCCATTGTCTTTCTTATGTGTTTCTAACCCACTTTAGTACTTAGCACTTTTCATTTCTGTGAATTTCTTGAAGATCTAGCTTTGTGGTATTTTCGGATTTCTTGGGTTTGATCTGTTTAACCTTGTTGTTTCCAAGTTTTGATGGTTCCATGTTGTAGAGAATCTCGTTCTGTCCTATTTTGACCTATAGAAGTTCGAATTTGGACTCTGGATGACAAATTTATGGAGCTTGGAAGCATGGCTTCATGGTGTTCTTTTCTCGGAAAGTGGAGAAGAGGAACAGTTCTCTGGCCGCATGGCCATTTAATTGAATTAATATTTTCTTGGCCGCATGGGTCATTTCTCTTCTGCCCGCATGTGGTATTCATAGTTGGCCGCATAGGCTAACCAATCCTGGCCGCATGAGGCAGAACATGCCCTGGCCGCATGGTAATGCATGGCTTACTTTGAGTGCATGCATTAATAACTAATGCATGGTTTACTTGATTACATGCAATAAATGCATGGCTTACTTTACTTATATGAATTAAATGCATGGCTTGTTTGGAGTACATGCATTAATAATTAATGCATGGCTTATTTTGATTACATGCAGTAGCGAATAATGCATGGCTTTCCTTTGAATTCATGCATTAACAATTAGTGCTAGCCTGGACGCATAGGCATGCCTATATATTAATGCATTTATATTTAAGCAAATACTATCTTGGCTGCATAAGGACCATAGTTGGGCACATATGGCTAGTTGCATTTAATGGCCGAAATGACCAGTTGCTATTTTGTTGAGCCGCATAAGGCCAACTTTATATATATTGGCCGCATGGCCATTTAATCTCCTGCATGCATAAGAAAATTTAAATATTTTAAATGGCCAGCTTGCATGCTTAAATAGTAACTTGGCCACATATGGTATCACTGTTCATTTGGCCGCATAGGCTCAAGCAATATGCTAGCCGCATATGCCCCCCTTCCAACAATTCCTGGCCGCATGGTTGTTTTAGCATGGAAGTATTAAGCATTTAATGCTTTAAGATTGCATCAGCAAGCTTGCATGGAAACCTTAAGCCTTTAATATATTAAGTATTATTTAATGCTTTAAGCTTGCATCAGCAAATGCATTAATGCATTAAGCATTTAATCCATTATAATATTCATGGCCTTTATGGCCAGTTTGCTTGCTTACAGAATATGTATGGCCGCATGAGCAAAAGTTGGCCGCATGCAAGCAAATATTTGGTTGGCCAAAAAGTTGGCTGCATGCATTAAGTTTTGTATGCTTATATATGCATGGCTGCATACAATAAAGCCTTGGCCGCATATGCACTGTTGCATGGCCTTGCATGCGATGGCTCGCATGAATATTTAATTTCTAACCGCATGGCACACTAGTCAACTACCATGCTAGATAACTCAACCTGAGCAACAATAGCAACCAAGTTAAGTAATCAAAATAACCAAGTTTAGCCATACCTACTATTTTGGTTTGGGCTTGGATTTGCATTCACTCTTGTAGTGGCCCTTCTTGCCACAGTCGAAGCAAGTCACGTGGGACTTGGACTTCTGTTGCTTGAACGAAGAACCCTTCACTTTCATATTAGTGGAGTCCTTCTTCTTGTGATAAGAAGCCACCTGCTTCCCCTTGAACTCTCTTGTCTGCACCAAGTTGGCCTTAGCTAGTTGTTTGGACAGAGAGTCCATCTTCTGTTGAGATCGCATTTCGTCCTCAACGTGGATCTCTTGTAGAAGATCTTCCAGCTTCTTTCGATGCATTCTAGCATAGAAGTTGCTCCAACCAGTAGGAAGTTTCGAGACTATCCCTCCAACGACAAATTTATCGATGAGGGGCATCTTCTCGTCATCTAACTTCTGGCACAACTTCAGGAATTCCTTCACTTGATGTAGCATCGCCATCTCGTCTTCGAAGAGCCACTTATGGTACTTTTCGACGATGAAGATTTTGGACATGTTCTCATCATCTTTATATAGCTTACCCAAAGAATTCCAGATCTCTTTGGCTTTCACCTTCTTGGAATATGACTCTGCCAGAGAGTTTTCTATAGAATTGAGAATCAGCAGTTTACAGATGTTGTTTTCTCTCTTCCATTTGCTCTGCTTGACGAGTGCAGCAGCAATAGCATCGGCAGTTCCTCCTTCTGGAATCATTGATTCATCCTCAATCAACACATGGTCTACGTCCACTAGTTGAAGATCTAAGGGTGACCTTCCTCTTCCAGATTTAGAAATGTTCTCCGTCGAATTTCTCCAACTTGTTAAAGAAGGTATCGATGAGAGAAGCACGAGAGTTTTCCATCTTCTAATCTTGCTTTGAGATTGTTATTCCCGAGGTGTAATTTTCGATGGAAAATAGAGAAATGAAACAGTTGTCTCAATAGCAACAATGTTTCGTATCAACACTTCAAAGAAGGTGCACTACAGAGATCCTTGAAGGATTCTGGATAACGCAAATCTAAAGAGCTTTTGTTACAACAGCAAACGAAAGTAGATCTTCTTTTAGGAAGGTACAAATCGAGTTGCTAGCAGCAGCAACGACGAAAGCCCACAAGAAGTATCTGATTAGATCAGAGAAGAAGCGAAGGAAAGAAGAAAGAGAAATGCTGCTTTGCTGGGGTGATAAGATCACCGTTGCTCAAAGCAAGATTTGCCTATATATGATCCGCTTCCATGAACCAGCAAGTTCCAGAAAACTTCTGGAACGCTCGTCAGCCAATATTTGAGACTTGAACGGGCTTCTTGGACTTTCTAGACTCCTTTAACTCTCTTCTTGGTGCATCTTTCAAAGGAGGCCAAGGGGCTCTATTTATAGAGTGGAGTGAGACTTCACATCTTCTCCTATCTGATGTGGGGCTAAAATACCAATACTCAAAATAGAGTTTGATATTTTAGATCATCCCACAATCAGCGTAGAAGTGTGCCAGTCTACGCCTACCCCCGAACACTCCCGTGCATGCACGAGACATCCTGGAGTCAGTGTCCGAGACTGAGTCCGCACAACAAAAATTAACTTATATCTTTGTTGGAATTAATCCATTTTCCTTCTAGGAAAATACTCCCATATGACACACACTTGTGCCCCACCACACCTCATGTGCACACCTCAACACAAGCAATGCATTATATTGAGATACTCACCATTTGGTGTAGCCGATGTGAGACTATCTTTCCTAGTCCAAAGGCAAAAACACCAACAACTTAATATTTTTTCCCGTGCATTATGTCTTATCATTGCAACATTTATATTATTGGTTCAACATTTACACAAACACTGTTCTATAGTAAGAATAACGTATGCATACTGACAGTTTCATGACTTAGCAGTTATATAGCAAGTGTACGTGAGAAATCGTGTAACAGTTCATTGGAAATAAGCCTTTGTGTCCGGACATCTACGTTTAACATCTCATTCATATTGATATCATCGATCGATTGGAGACAAGAGGGTCAAAGGGGAGAAGGTCAAGTGACTCACCTTGATTGTTTGAGGCTAGAGGAAAAAAAGTTGGTTGCGCTAGACGACGACTACACTACAAAAAAGTAGCCTTTTAAGACGGCTGAAATCCGTGTTAAAAAGTGTCTAAACCGTTTTAGCTTATTATTTGTGACGAAATTTAGGACGGTTGAACACTACTATTAAGTTGACGTGGCAAAAGTGTTGGGACGGATCAAACCGTCCTAATTGGGTTTTACTGTAGAAAAAAAAACTAACCGTCCATCTGAATTATTATATTTTTATGACAGATTATTAAACCGTTCCAAAATATAAGTATTTGTGACAAATAAAAATCATCCTAAAATTAAGGGACATATTATGAATGGTCACAAAATAATATAGTTTATTTTTAGGACAATTACTTATCCATCCCAAAAAGTAATAACAATTGTGCTAATTAGTATAAAATTATTATTTTCATGTTCCATCTATACAATATACAATTAAAATACATATAAAACAAAATCCATATATAACTAACTATATAAGTTCAATTGCATATATTGTATTAGCGAATTTTTTTAGTATTTATAAAACATAATTAAACCAGCATCTCATCATTTACAAAAGAAACTCGAAGGGCTTTACATCATTCAGCGTCCTCTAATCAATTACAAAATGAACTATAAACTTTTTACATAATTAAAAAGTATCTCTCATCTTCTGTTATACTAACCAACAACAAATATTTGCAACAGAAACACCAACTAGATAAAGCAAAAATCAGTTGATCCTGAAGTAGTGCATATGGCATTGGTATTAAGGCAACAACTCCAGACTGCCCTCCTTATGTCCTTCAAATGTTCCAATCCAATCTTCCGTCTTCACCAGACAGCTCGAAATGATGCTAACTGAGAATTTGCCATGATGACTTGATTCATATAATAACGTTCTTTTGTGAAAAAAATTAAATATCATATACATTGTGCATAGATATTTCCAAGCTCATTATATAAATATTTTCAAGAAAATGGTCTGTCAACAATCCTTGAAAGGAAACAAGTAGCCACGTGATCATAAATATTTTCAAGCTCATTACCAATCTAGAAAATAAAATTTCAATAGTTGTATATCAATATATTAGTTATTAACCTGGGCTAAATAATTGTAGCTCAAACAATAGAAGTATGAACTTACACACCTAAAAAAAGAATAGAAGTAGGAACTTACACACCTAAAAAAACAATAGAAGTATGAACGTACCTCCGAGGCAGTCTTAATTTGGTGACTATTTACTGAAGCAAAAGTATCCCATAAGCATAATAATTCAGAACATGACAAAACTTAATCGTAGGTGCAAATTATGTTATTGCCGGGGCATAATTTTTCGATGGAAAACTGAGAATTCGTAACAATTGTAAAAACAATCGTTATTACGTAACACTTGACAGAAGGTACGTAACAGAAATTCCACTAATACAACACTTCACAAAAGGTGCACAGATTTCTACCGACGCATACGCTTCACCGAAGGTGCGCTAATAGAATTCTGATAAATGATTACAACACTTCACAGAAGGTGCACAGATTTCTACCAACGCATACACTTCACCGAAGGTGCGCTAATAGAATTATGATAAACGAAGAAGGTGACAGGCGAAAGATGGAAAAATTCCTGCTGGGGTGAATGATCACCGTTGTTCAAAGCTTTATTCGCCCCACACGAATAACTTCCATGAACCAGCAAGTTCGTCGGAGAACTTGGAACACTCTTGCTCTTCTGACTCCTCGGATGAATACGAACTCCCGTACAAAACTTAACGCTGGTACAATACCTCTCTTCTCTCTCACAGCTTCTAAACTCTTGTAAACTTTCTATCTACTACTTGTGTATCAGGTTCCTTACTGTAAGAGAGAAGTAGGAGACCTTATATATGCCCCTGCAACAACTACCCGATTAGCACAATATTAGGGACGTGGTTATAACCACACCGAACATGGAGCAACCGCTCAGAACATGCAAAGACACGTTCTGCCGCAAGTTGTGCCACTCGCGTAACCAGCATGATTTGCACTTTACGCACATAGCCATTTTACGCAACCTGCGCACACTACGCACTCTACGCACACTGCATACGCTGCGCATGCTACGCACTCTACGCACGCTGTGTACACTACGCACATTGCGCATACTGGGCTGCGTAACTGGGCCGGCGTAATAGGGCTCGCGTAACGGGCCTCGTAACGTGGTCGTACAAGTGGCTCGCGCAACGAGCGCAACTTAAGCGCACTATACGCCTAGCGATGATGCTGACGTGCTAAGTGCAAAGTGCGCCAATAAAATGCCACATTACGCCTCATGAGCCCTTGAGCCCGAGTCCGAGCCCGAGCCCGAGCCCGAGTCCGAGTTCGAGTCCGAGTCCGAGTCGCTAAGCCCCTATGGGGCTTAGCTCCCATGGAAATAAATTTCCCAAGAGCAAAAAGCTAGAAGCTTACCATGGAGCCTTTATTCTTACCTCTTAGTAAAATCATCCACATGGTTCCTACCTTTCGGTCACCACCCATGTGCACATCCCAACAATACATAGAAGCCTATATATGTTGAGATACCATATGATGCATTTCCGATGTGGGACTAAAACTTTACTAAGCATGTAGAGAACAAGTTCTCTACATGTCAAGAATACAAATGCCCCAACAATCTGTTGACACAAAGTCACAGTCAACCAAATATTGACTACATTGAATAAATAATATCTATATAAATTCAATACGACACACGACGTCTGCTTTCAGTACAGGACAGATGACAGCCCAGTTTCCGACTCTCAGTATATTTTCGAGTCTGTACTTTTACATTTTTATTTGAGTCTAGAAGTATGTACTCTGAGTAATGCTGAGCTCTTGGAACTTAGTACATAAGCCTACCCAAAATCCCAAGCTCCACCGAACCAGAAATTGCCCAATGGTCCCATTTAAACCACTCTGTGCTCTGGAGACAGAGTTCGGGCCGAACTCTGCCTCCACACAGAGTTCGGGCCGAACTCTGTCCCCTAGAAATCAGGAACCCTAATTTTAGGGTTAGCTGGTTGCTAGTTGTCCAACGGCCAAATTTTTGAATTTTCCTACCCAAATTCTGGCCGAATTCTGCCTCTAAAATCAGTATAAATAGGGCATGAATTCTCTCATTTTGAATCACTCAATCTTCTCTTCTCTTCTCTCCTACAAGCTCAATAAGCCATACCCTTCCCATCTACTAGCCACAAGCCTCCTAAGTCTCGAGTGCTCAGCATCTCTCAGTTAGGATTCTTGTGCAAGAGTGAAGAAGTCGCTTGGACAATTCCAAGCAATCGCCACTGCGATTCTCTGTAAGAAGTTGACGTGCTCTTCTGAAGTAAAGGCACGGGTTGTAAGCTACTATTTCACAAATAGTGGATTTAATCCTGAGCTATAGTTCTCAGGCCTGGACTAGTCTTCCACGAGGGAAACCAGGTTAAAAGTGCTGTGTTTGCGTATGCTCTCTTGTCTTTCATTTACATTCCGCATTTTACTCTGATTATTCATTGTTCGTGAAAGAGTTAATTTTTAATTGGTCATTATATATATATACTCTATTCACCCCCCCTCTAGAGTTGCCAAACTGTTCTTCAATTGGTATCAGAGCTCTGTTCTCTTTATAAGGACTAACATCCTAAGAGCTGATCCATGGCAACCACACAATCCTTGATCTCCAATCATGGTGAAGGTCAGTCCACTCATAGGCCTCCCCTATTTGATGGAACTAACTACACATATTGGAAAACAAGGATGAGTTTTTATCTGAAGTCTCTAGACTTTGACCTGTGGACTGTCGTAACTGACGGTTACAAAAAGCCCGCCAGAATAGTTGTCGATGGTGACCTCATTGAGAAACCACACGACAAATATTCTGTCGAGGAGAAGAAACAGGCAAGTCTAGATGCTAGGGCTATTAATGCTTTATTCTGTGCTATAGACAGGAACGAGTTTAACAGGGTCTCTACATGCACCACTGCTCATGAAGTATGGAGACTTCTAGAAGTGACACATGAAGGAACCACTCAAGTCAAGGAATCAAAAATAAGTCGTCTCACTCAAGAGTACGAAGCCTTCAAGATGAAGCCAAATGAGACGATCACTCAAATGTTCACAAGATTCCTCGATATCATCAATCTTCTATCCTCGCTTGGAAAGCAGTACTCAAACCACGAGAAGATTCGTAAGCTGCTCAGAGGGCTACCAAAGATTTGGAACCCTAAGGTGACAGCCATCATAGAAGGAAACGATCTCACATCTATGTCAATGGAGACCTTAATGGGTAAGCTTATGACTCACGAGCTTGACCTCAAGGACTTCGAAGAGCCTGCTCCGAAAACCAGGGAGATCGCACTCAAAGCTCATCGACGAAAGGTCGATCACGATGAGACTGAAGACGATAACTCAGATGATGAAGACCAAGCTCTCATGGTACGTAACTTCAAGAAATTCCTTCGCTTCAATCAAAGAAAGAAGGAACCACAAGAAGACGATGAAGAAGAGCCAACCTGCTATGGTTGCAAAAAGACTGGACACGTCAGAAGAGACTGTCCGTTCTTAAAGAAGAGCAACCGGTATGAAAAGCCCTACAAGAAGAACTCATCAAAAAGATATGCCAACACAAGCATTTGGCATGAAAGCGAAGCAAGTGACTCCGAGGAAGAAAAGAACTCTCCTCAAGACAAAGCAAATGTGTGCCTCATGGCAAATTCCACCAAGGTATCAAACGAAACTTTAGATGACTTCTCTTTTGATGAACTTGGCGATGCTTTCACCGATTTACTTGATGATCACAAAAAGGTTATCAGTAAATACAAGCATGCCAAGGACAAAATCAAAAGTCTAGAAGATGAGATACAAAGAATTTCTTTACTTCTTGATAATGTTAGAAACACATCACCCACAAATAACACTGATGAAGTATCCAAGCTTAAATTAAGCTTACATGATGCTGAAGCACGCATTGAGCAACGAACTCAAGAAATCACTACTCTCAACACGTTGCTTGCTGAAGAAAAGAGTAGACACAAGATTTCCATGACTAAGATTTATGGCTTAAATATTAAGATTGATGAACTGCAAGCTATGTCTAAAAGATTAGAAACCAAATTAGGTAAACAGGTTGTTCAACCTCAAACCCAATCACATGGGCACAACACCACTCATGCTAGTCAACCACGTCATTCTCATGCAGCACATAACCATGCATTTATATACACAAACTTTCACAAACCACGTGCACGTAAGAATACTCCTCATACTCATCATACTGCACAAAGACACAATCAATATCACTCTCATCATACTATGACACATCAACATACCATGCCACGTAGACAAAATCATCATGTTAAGCCACAACATTATACTATGCCATATAGACAATTTCAGCATGCCACTCCTCACAGTCAATATTATCATTCTATGCCACACAGACATCATCATCATGCCACTCACTCTATGCATAGTCATCATTACCATGCTAACTCTGCATATCATCCTCATCCTGTTACTTATAGATATCATTCTCATGCTCCCAGTATAAATAAAAATGCTATCTGTACTTACTGTAGAACACATGGACACATCTCACCACAGTGTAGAGTTAGAAGACTGGTAGACAAGAAAATATATGCTTGGTTTCCAAAAACTAACTTTTCAGGACCCTCAAGAAAATGGGTACCAAAGGTCACATCTACTCTTGATGTAGGTGGACCTTCCCTCCTCAACTGAGAGTAAGTGGATTCTCGATAGTGGATGCTCGCGACATATGACGGGAGACGCAAATCTTTTTGCATCACTATCGATGAAAAGAGAAGGATACGTATCCTTCGGTAATAATCTCAAAGGGCACATAATAGGTAACGGTATCATTGGTCATCCTCCTTCTCCTGTTATAAAGGATGTCTGCCTAGTGACCGAGTTAAAGCATAACCTGCTCAGCATTAGCCATCTTGCTGATCATGGATATGATATTAACTTTGGACAAAACTGTTGCTATATCTACGATAGGTCAACAGAAGACATTGCTTTTGAAGGGAAAAGAGAGGACAATATCTATATTTTCTATCTCTCTATAAATACTAACCATGCAGGTAGATGTTTATATGCCCACAAAGACGAACGACTACTTTGGCACCAGCGTCTCGGTCATGCCAACATGGATGCTATATCCAGGCTTTCTACCAAGAAGCTAGTGAGAGGATTACCTGACATCACATTCAAAAAGGACACGGTATGTGCCGAATGTGAACTAAACAAGGCAACTAAATCCTCATTTCATTCCATCAACTCTGTAAGTACTACTAGACCCTTGCAATTACTTCATATGGATTTATTTGGTCCTAGTAGAATAGCTAGCCTTGGTGGCAAACTTTATGCATTTGTTATTGTTGATGATTTTTCGAGATTTACTTGGGTTTTCTTTCTCGCTAATAAGAGCGATGCTATTTCTGTTTTCAAAGTTTTTGTAAACAAAGTTCAAAACGAAAAAGGCTACATGATTACTCGAATCCGAAGTGATCATGGAGGCGAATTCGTAAATTCAGATTTTGAAAGTTTTTGTAATGCAAATGGTTTTGATCATGAATTTTCTTGTCCTAGAACTCCTTAACAAAATGGTGTTGTGGAGCGGAAGAATAGGACTCTTGGCGATATGACTAGAGTCATGTTGAATAAATTTTCTCTTCCGAAATATTTTTGGGCAGAGGCTGTAAGTACAGCATGCCACATTTTGAATAGGGTGCTTATTCGTCCAATTTCAAAGAAAACACCCTATGAGCTTTGGTTTGGGAGAACCCCAAATGTTTCTTATTTTAAAGTTTTTGGCTGCAGATGTTTTATCCTTAACACCAAAGACAACTTAGGCAAATTTGATGCCAAAGCTGACGATGGTATCTTTCTTGGTTATGCTGCCAAGAGTAAGGGATATAGAGTTTTCAATAAACGCTCACTTATTGTGGAAGAGTCAACAAATGTGACTTTTGATGAAGACAACAGTACAGCAAATACTCTTAATGATGACATTGAGCCATCAACTTCTACTCCAATGAATACTTCAACCGAAACTAATTCTCTCGAGGGTTTGCCTAAGAAATTCTCTTTCAAACCTTCTCATCCAGAAAATTTAGTCATAGGTGAAGTTTCACGTGGAGTTACTACTAGATCATCATTAAGAGACTCTGTTGCTAGCACTGCCTTCATTTCACAAGTAGAGCCTAAAAACATTTCTGAAGCTTTTACTGATGAATTTTGGATCTCTGCTATGCAAGAAGAACTCAACCAATTTGAGAGGAGCCAAGTATGGGAACTAGTTCCTAAACCGGCTAATCACTCAATAATTGGTACCAAATGGGTGTTTAGAAACAAAGTAAATGAAGATGGTTCAGTCACACGTAACAAAGCTCGTCTAGTAGCTCAAGGATACAACCAAGAGGAAGGTATCGACTACGATGAGACATATGCTCCTGTTGCTAGACTAGAATCCATTCGGATGTTTTGTGCTTTTGCCAATCATCAGAACTTTAAATTATTTCAAATGGATGTTAAAAGTGCTTTCTTGAATGGCTTTATTAAGGAGGAAGTTTATGTCAAACAACCCCCTGGCTTTGAAAATCACAAATTTCCCGACCACGTGTTCAAGCTGAAGAAAGCGCTTTATGGCCTTAAACAAGCCCCTAGAGCTTGGTATGAAAGGCTAAGCAGCTTCTTGCTTGAGAAAGGTTTTTCTAAAGGGAAAATTGACACTACACTGTTTATCAAATCTTTCAAAGACACCATTCTATTAATTCAGATTTTTGTTGATGATATTATTTTTGGGTCTACTGATGAAACTCTTTGTCAAGAATTTGCCAAGTGTATGCAGACGGAATTTGAGATGAGCATGATGGGAGAGCTCAACTACTTTCTTGGTCTGCAAGTAAAACAACTGGCTAATGGAACTTTCATCTGCCAATCAAAGTACACCAAGGATATGCTGAAGAAGTTCGATCTTGACAACATCAAACCAATCAGCACGCCAATGGCTACTTCTACCAAACTCGAACCAGATGAGAGCGGCAAACCTGTTGATCAACGTAAGTATCGAGGTATGATAGGCAGCTTACTTTATTTAACTGCTAGTCGTCCCGATATCATGTTCAGTGTTTGCCTATGTGCTAGATATCAAGCTAATCCTAAGGAATCACACATGACCGCAATTAAGCGTATCTTTAGATACCTTAAGGGTACGGTTACAGTGGACCTATGGTATCCCAAGTCAACATCATTTGATCTTATTGGTTACTCCGATGCTGACTTCGCTGGATGCAAGGTCGACCGTAAAAGTACGAGCGGCACGTGTCATTTATTAGGAAAAGCTTTAGTCTCCTAGTTTAGCAAGAAGCAGAACTCTGTTGCACTATCCACAACAGAAGCTGAATACATAGCAGCTGGGCGTTGTTGTGCACAAATTCTGTGGATGAAGCAAACCCTGGAAGACTATAAGTTATCTTTCATGCATATTCCTATATTCTGTGACAATACTAGTGCCATCAATTTGACTAAGAACCCTGTTTGCCACTCACGCACTAAACACATTGAGATCAGACACCACTTTTTGCGTGATCATCAGCAAAATGGCACGATTAACTTAGAATTTATTGACACTGATCATCAGCTGGCAGATTTTTTTACTAAGCCACTATCCGAAGAGCGCTTCAATTTTCTTTGTCGTGAACTTGGAATCTTAGATGAAGCAGTCATAAATTGAAACTCACCTGCGTAAATATCGAGTATATTGTGATTCTTTTACGAAGAATTTGGTATGGGTACAAGCCGAAAGGGTCCTTCTGACAACAAGGCGTAAAAGCCTAAGTGACACGGTGCACTAGTCCTCAGGACTACCGCTAGCTGGGATCCGGCCCCTGCAGCTAACCCATGGCAAAAATTGGACTATTGAACCACAGTATATATCCTTATTTATTATATGGCTCATTTCGATTTAATATTGCCTAATTGATATTTTCTAAAGTTCATTCTGTTGTCTGAGTACCTCTCAATCTATTCTTTTAAAATTCAACACTCTTTGTTGTCCTCAACTATTTCTTGCTTAACACTTAAACATTTTCTTCATATTCTTTGCCTGTTTTCAGTTCTGGACCATGGATCCAGAACTCGGGCCGAACTCTGCCCCTATCAGAGTTCGGGCCGAGTTCGGTCCCTAGGTTCCAGGGTCGGGATCTGGCTCTACCGTTGGATCAATTCTAATCCAATGGTCACTATTCTACCCGACCAAAGACAAAGCCCTACTTTATGTCGGGATTCCTTCTCTTTCCTCCCATATTTCCTTCTTCTCCACCTCTTCCTTCTTCTTCCTTCCAAACCCTAACCCTAGTTCTTGACCTAGAGGGCTCTATTTCTCCTCAAAATCAAGGGAAAGGGGTTTTTTTTTCAACGTTCTCTTCAACTGTTTGACATTATTTTCAGGTATAACTCTCCTTTTCAAGTTATCAAATTTCTTGCAAATGGCTCCACGCTTGCCCAATCGTGGGAAGAGGATCCGAACCGAGGGTGCTTCCTCTTCAAATCCTCCTCCTCCGATTGAACAAGTAGATGAACAACACCCCCTTCATCCGTTGTTCAATCCACCGAGTCCCGATGACCCTAACACTTACGACGACCGTCTATTTGTATCGCTAGAAGCCTCAAATGAATGGTTTAGCGATTTTAGAACTCGTCCGGTGTTTGGAGGTCATCCCATAAACTTTACCATATTTTCTCAATATGAGTCTTTATTCCGTGATCTTTGTTTGGATGCTTTAGTTGCTTCAAATTTTGTCATCTACTGTAGTGCAATCCAAATGTTTTATTGCAATTTGACTTTTGACGCAACCCACATCTACTCCCGGGTTGTCGGTATTGATATCGCCTTCAATGATTCGGAGTTGGAGGAGTTTCTTGAACTTGTTAATCTTAATGCTTGGGATAAACTTGTGGAAGCACGTCAATTTCAATTTGTTGGCGATACTTCTCTTGAAGGATTCAAGGAGGAATTATGTGCTCCTAACATAAGTCCTCGCAAGCTTATGGCTAAGCATCTCAACCCCTACTTCTATGAGCTTCATCGAATGGTTTTTAACACCATCTTACCCAAGGCTGGATCAACTGATGAAGTTACATACTTTGAGATCTCTGCCTTATATCATCTCCATTATCGTATTCCATTCAATCTTCCTAGGACAATGATGGATTGGATGATAAATTGTAGGAAGAAACCAAGGGCGTTGGTTTATCCTTTATATCTTCCTATGGTTTTTCGTACATTTATCATTCCTCTTCATGACTGTCCATTCTTGCCTGCTCCTGCTTTCCTGTCCAAGGCACGCCGTACTCAGGCAGTTGTCGCCTCTCCTGAGGCCTCTGAGCATTCTGATGATGAGGAGCCTGACGCCCCTCCTTTTGGTCAGGATGCACCCCCTCCTCCTGCCACACTTGAGTCCATTCAGACCATGCTCCG
This sequence comes from Iris pallida, assembly GCA_029216955.1. NCBI lineage: Eukaryota > Viridiplantae > Streptophyta > Magnoliopsida > Asparagales > Iridaceae > Iris > Iris pallida. The sequence continues at coordinate 13,271,923 of JANAVB010024999.1, read as the reverse complement.
GGATCGATTTATTCTTGAGGACGATCGCTGGACACAGCTGGACTATCGTACCACTCTGCAGATGAGTGCTCTCGGTAACTCTCTGCATGATATCCGGTACTCTTTGTCTCAGCATCTGCACATTCCCATGGAGAGGGATCCAGCGCGCGCGGGTCATCGTATCGACGATCCGTGGGTCATGAGATATATGGATCCTGATGATGCTTTTGTGGACCCTCGTCGCTCATTCCCTGGTCCTTCAGATGTTCCAGGACCTTCTCGTGCTCCGTGATGGAGACTGGCTTGATATGCTGCTGCCACTGCTGATAGTCTTAGTTGCTTTTTGATTTTAGTTATTTCATTTTGTTATGGATTTATGTACTGGATTTTTATCTTAAAACCCTGATGATGTGTTTGACATTCTGTTTGGTGGATATCACTTTATGTTATTTCTCGTAGTTTATTTTATGCCAATGCATTATCTTATCTAGTATTATACTGTTTCTTCTCTACTTGGTGTGGTTGCATTACTATTCCTTGCTTCTTTATATTGCTCATTGCCAAAAGGGGGAGAAATATGTATATTTTATTTTTGTGCTTGATTGTTTTGGGGAAAATATTACAGGTTCTATGCATTCATATATCTGTGTATATCTGTGCTTGTTCTTGCTCTGGGAATATATTATCTATCAGGTCACAGGTTATATGCACTGTTTACGGGGGAGAGCTATTGCTTCTAGCTCGGAACCGTTTACTGATTACGGGGGAGCTATCCTATTCTAGCTCTGCATCGTTTATGGGGGAGCTGTGTTGTAATCAACTGTGTCCAGGTATGAATATTAAAATATACATATATTATTTTGTCAATTATCAATATGGGGGAGATTGTTGACACAAAGTCACAGTCAACCAAATATTGACTACATTGACTAAATAATATCTATATAAATTCAATACGACACACGACGTCTGCTTTCAGTGCAGGACAGATGACAGCCCAGTTTTCGACTCTCAGTATATTTTCGAGTTTGTACTTTTACATTTTTATTTGAGTCTAGAAGTATGTACTCTGAGTAATGCTGAGCTCTTGGAACTTAGTACATAAGCCTACCCAAAATCCTAAGCTCCACTGAACCAGAAATTGCCCAATGGTCCCATTTAAACCACTCTGTGCTCTGGAGACAAAGTTCGGGCCGAACTATGCCTCCACACAGAGTTTGGGCCGAACTCTGTCCCCTAGAAATCAGGAACCCTAATTTTAGGGTTAGCTGGTTGCTAGTTGTCCAACGGCCAAATTTTTGAATTTTTCTACCCGAATTCTGGCCGAATTCTGCCTCTAAAATCAGTATAAATAGGGCATGAATTCTCTCATTTTGAATCACTCAATCTTCTCTTCTCTTCTCTCCTACAAGCTCAATAAGCCATACCCTTCCCATCTACTAGCCACAAGCCTCCTAAGTCTCGAGTGCTCAGCATCTCTCAGTTAGGATTCTTGTGCAAGAGTGAAGAAGTCGCTTGGACAATTCCAAGCAATCGCCACTGCGATTCTCTGTAAGAAGTTGATGTGCTCTTCTGAAGTAAAGGCACGGGTTGTAAGCTACTATTTCACAAATAGTGGATTTAATCCTGAGCTAGAGTTCTCAGGCCTGGACTAGTCCTCCACGAGGGAAACCAGGTTAAAAGTGCTGTGTTTGCGTATGCACTCTTGTCTTTCATTTACATTCCGCATTTTACTCTGATTATTCATTGTTCGTGAAAGAGTTAATTTTTAATTGGTCATTATATATATATATATACTCTATTCACCCCCCTCTAGAGTTGCCAAACTGTTCTTCACAATCCCCCATATATCTCAATATATATGGGTTCGAGTGTTCCCCACAGTGACTGCCCATCATGCATTAGGAGAGATGTCGCGATGACTTGAATCTTCCCGCATGGGTAAAATAATAGATTATAATACAAGAATGGACTAAGCCTTGAATTCTGTACCATAGCTGAAGTTGTTCCCACTCACATAATGTAGTCACATGTGCTTCTGGCTATGCACATTAAAGGCCCTGTGCCAGCCTGGTTTCAGTGTATACTTTTGGGCGTCTACAAGTTTACCCTCAAAAAATGGCCTGATATCTCTGTCCATACACTATAGGTGAGTTCATTATAAAGAGACATGGCATGGAACACTTTACGCTCCCCTTGCGGTGCTACGCCGCTATGACATGGCCCGAAGCCAAGGCATTACCCCTCCCTGGGAATCATCCCATATCTGGGAACCTTTGTAGTGTCATACTACTGTAGCATGAGGCAACTGCCTCTTTGTAGTGCCAAACTACCCAGCATGAAGCCTTAGGCTCCCTTGCGGTGTTACGTCGCAACGACATGGCTTGCAAGGCCGAGGCTTTATTCCTAACCGGGTACCTCATCGTGGTGTCGTGCCACTGTAACATGAGGAACTCCTCCTCTTTGTAGTGCTGACTACACCCCTCTTTATTTTTAACATACATCATTAGGCTAACTGCCTATTTGCGGTGCTACACCGCTGTGACTTGGCCTGTAAGGCCGAGGCTTTATTCTATTCCTGGGCAGCACCCCACATATAGGAACCTCATCGTGGAGTCACCCCACTGTAGCATGGAGTTTCACTCCTTGTAGTGCTGCTCTACCGTGCTTCCTGTAAAGCACACCAGGCATTCACTCTGCCTGAGAACTCATTAAGAAAATTATGCCAACCTTCCAACAGGAACCATTTTTCACAGAAAACAACAGTAGACAACAATGGTTATAGGTCCGTAACCTCTCCATGCCCAATAGAACATATACCCACCGTTCCTGATATTCTTCCAGTTAATGGTCCTCCCTTGAACCAAAAGCTAGATGCCTAGTAGATAAATCTTTAAACTAATAGCATAAAATTTTATGGTAGGAATACAATAACTAATATCAGAATGCCTTCAAGCCCATTTTATATGCTGAGTCATCGACCAGCTGGCGCCTGAGGCCATTGGTGAACAGATCCGCCAGGTTTTTCTGACTCTGAACATCAATCACTGCAATTACACCTCTCTTAATAAGATCGCGTACTGCCATGTGCTTTAACCGCACAGTCCTCTTCTTTTCGTTAAAGAGGTCATTTGATGCCACCGCCGCAGGCGCCTGGTTGTCGCAGTATATCGGTATTGCCGGTATTTGTACCCCAACCACTGGAAGATCATACATGAGCTCCCGAAGCCATTCTGCTTCCTCGGTTGCGATGTCAAGTACAAAGAACTCAGATTCTATGGATGACTGCGAGAGCATTGCCTGCTTCTTCGACTTCCATGATATAGCAGCTCCATCCATTGTGAAAATATATCCACCTGTGGACCTCTCGTTCTCCAAATCTGAGCACCAGCTGGCATCACTGAAGCCTTCCCACTACCTGCGGATCTCCGCTGTAGTACAGTGTATATGTCTGAGTCTTCTTGAGATATCTCATAACCCGTTTCACAGCCTTCCAGTGTTCAACACCAGGGTTGCTCGTGAAACGACTCAGCATTCCTATGGCAAAAGCTATGTGAGGCCTTGTGGCAGTAGTAGCATACATCAAACTTCCGATTACGCTTGCATACTCCAGCTGCTTGACGCTTTTCCCTGAATTAGGCTTCAGCTTCAGATCACACCTGTACGGCGTATCGATCCCTGAAGGATCTCGATACCCATAATGAGTGATCATCTTCTCAATATAATGAGACTATGACAGCGCTAGTCCAGTATCTGTCCGGATGATCTTGATCTCTAAGATCACATCAGCTTCCCCCAAGTCCTTCATACTGAACTTGCTCGAGATGAACTTCTTTGTCTCCGTGACACAGCTCATATCCGTACCTAGGATAAGCATATCGTCCACATACAGACAAACGATCACACCTCTTCCATCAGCGAACTTCGTGTAAATACACTTGTCCGTCTTGCTGACCATGTAGCCATTTGATCTTATAACCTTGTCAAATTTCTCTTGCCATATCTTGGGATCCTGTTTAAGACCGTACAAAGATTTCAACAACTTGCAGACTTTGTCTTCAAGACCCTTGACGACAAATCCCTCTGGTTGTTGCATATAAATCTCTTCGATCAGCTCGTCATTTAGGAAAGCAATTTTCACATCCATCTGATGTATCACCATCTTATGTATCGCTGCGAGAGCAGTCAATATTCTGATGGTAGTCATCCGGGCTGCTGGAGCATACGTGTCAAAGTAGTCGATTTTTGGCTTCTGAGAAAACCCCTTGGCTACTAGCCTAGCCTTGAACTTGTCAATAGTTCCGTCTGCTTTCATCTTCTTCTTTAAGATCTATTTACATTCGATGGGTTTTGCTCCTTCAGGAAGATCAACCAACACCCAAGTGTTATTGGAGGTGATGGATTCAATTTCATTGTCAATCTCCTCCCTCCAGAAAACTGCGTCTCTGGTCTTCATCGCCTCATCATAGGTAAGCGGATCTGCTTCCACATGATAGGTGACAAAGTCACTTCCGAAGTCCTTCGGCCTCCTCATACGCTTAGCTGACGGCTCAGCATGTTCTGGTTCAATCGTTGTTTCAACAACATCTTCTTGGACCACATCTTCATTGAAGACTTCAGTTTCTGGCGCACCCTCATTGTTCTCCGGTACATCCACAAGAACAATATTCTTGTGCCTTGCAAATTTGCCTTCAAAATATTCTGCGTCACGAGATTCAATGATATAATTTGACTCAATATCAAGAAATCTTCGAGCATCACTCTTCTCGGCATACCCCAAGAAGATCGTCTTAGTAGTCCTTGTCCCAAGTTTCTGAATCTTTAGATTTGGAAGCTTGACATATGGCAGACACCCCCACACTCGAATGAAATTCAAGTTAGGTCTGACTTTGAACCAGAGTTCATGAGGAGTAATTTCAGAAGTTGTATGAGGCACCCTATTCAGAATAAAAGTTGCCGTCAATGCAGCTTCTCTCCAATAGCACTTAGGAAGACCCGCAGTCAACAACATTGAGTTAATTATTTCTGTTAACGTTATGTTCTTCCTCTCTGCTACTCCGTTTAGTTGAGGAGAGTACGGAGCCGTAATCTCATTGACAATTCCATGTTCTTTGTAGAACGATGCAAATTCATGAGACCTGTACTCCCCACCTCGATCACTTCTTATTCTTTTGAGTTGTTGTCCAGTCTGCCGCTCAGCTTCGGCTCTGAACTCCTTGAACTTCTCGAATGCTTCGTCTTTAGCCTTCAGTAAGTAGACGAACGCATACTTTGAGAAGTCATCGATGAAGGTTATGAAATACTTCATCCCGGCCTTTGTAGAGAGCTGTTTGAAGTCACAGATATCGGAGTGTACCAACTCCAGAAGATCTGTACTTTGATTAACCCGAGGAAAGGGTTTCCTTGTGATCTTCGTTTGAGCATAAACTTCACATTTCTCTACCTTACCCCCACATTTGGAGATAATTCCTAGACTAGACATTCTGTTTATTCGTTTACAATGAACATGTCTTAGCCTATTATGCTACAACTCAAGAGTATAAGCAGAAGGAGTGACTTCATTAATTACATTAATTATATTAGACTGATTTACAAGCTGAATTTTGAACATTCCTTCGGTATAAAAAGTTTTCCTGAAATATGTTTCCCTGATAGACATCACCATCTGGCCAGCATTGATGTCCATCCTGAGTCCTGCTTTGCAGAGTAGGCCTCCTGAGATCAGATTCTTGACGATAGCAGGTACATGCTTCACGCCTTGAAGCGTCAGAGACTTGCCAGAAGTCAGCTTCAATACCACTATCCCGATCCTAAGCACTTCAGCTTGTGCCTGATTCGCCACCATAACCACATCAGAAGTAGGGGTGTAGGTGGTGAACCACTCCTTGCTGGAGCAAACATGGCAGGTGGCTCCAGAGTCTACCCACCAGTCAGCATCAGTTTCTACCGCATCAACCTGCACAATCATAGCAACAACATCAGTGATCATAGTTACCTTACTAGGCTCTCCTTGCTCCGATTGCTTGGCTTTTGCTTTGCACTCATTCTTAAAGTGGCCCTTCTTGCCACACTTGAAGCAAGCCAAGTGGGACTTTGGCTTCTTCTTCATTGAAGTACCCTTGACTTTTAGATTGTCAAGGTCATTCTTCTTGCTTTGGGAAGCCGCATGCTTTCCCCTTGGTTCCCTTGAATGCACCAGATTGGCGTTAGCCAATTGCTTGGACAGTGCGTCCACCTTCAGTTGAGCCCGCATCTGGTCCTTAACATATATTTTCTGCAGGAGATCTTCAAGGGTGATCTCCAGCTTCTTCCTATGCATGTTTGCATAGAACTTGCTCCATCCAGCGGAGAGCTTTGAGACAATCCCTCCAACAATAAACTTGTCGGGGAGGGGCATCGCCTCGTCTTCCAGCTTCTGTCGCAGTTTCAGGAACTCCTTTACCTGCGACAGCATAGACTTTTCGTCCTCAAATAACCACTTGTGATATCTTTCAACCACAAAGATTTTACTGCGGTTCTTGTCTTCTTCGTAGAGTTTTCTAGAGACTCCCATATGTCTCTAGCGATAGTCTTCTTAGAACAGGATTCTGCAAGGGAATCTTCCATAGCATTCAGGATAAGCAACCTGCAAATACTATTTTTTCTTCTCCATTTTTCTTGAAGTTTAGTAGCCGCGGTGATTGCGACAGCAGACCCAACATCTGGAACAGTAGGTTCTTCCTCCAGAAGCACGTGATCTACGTCTTTAAGTTGAAGGGTGAGATGGTATGTTCTCCATCAAACTTTTCTAACTTACAAATTAAAGTCAGAATTGAAGAGTGAAACATTAACGTTTTCTACCATAGCGATAAAGCTTTGAGATTGTTATTGTCGGGGCACAATTTTTCGATGGAAAACTGAAAATTCGTAACAATTGTAAAAACAATCGTTATTACGTAACACTTCACAGAAGGTACGTAACAGAAATTCCACTAATGCAACACTTCACAGAAGGTGCACAGATTTCTACCGACGCATACGCTTCACCGAAGGTGCGCTAATAGAATTTTGATAAACAATTGCAACACTTCATAGAAGGTGCACAGATTTCTACCAACGCATACACTTCACCGAAGGTGCGCTAATAGAATTCTGATAAACGAAGAAGGTGACAGGCGAAAGATGGAAAAATTTCTGCTGGGGTGAATGATCATCGTTGCTCAAAGCTTTATTCGCCCCACACGAATAGCTTCCAGGAACCAGCAAGTTCGTCGGAGAACTTGAACACTCTTGCTCGTCTGACTCCTCGGATAAACACGAACTCCCGTGCAAAACTCAACGCTGGTACAATACCTCTCTTCTCTCTCACAGCTTCTAAACACTTGTAAACTTTCTGTCTACTACTTGGTGCAAAGTGCGCCAACAAAACGCCACATTACGCCTCATGAGCCCTTGAGCCCGAGCCCGAGTCCGAGTCGCTAAGTCCCTATGGGGCTTAGCTCCAATGGAAATAAATTTTCCAAGAGCAAAAAGCTAGAAGCTTACCATGGGGCCTTTATTCTTACCTCTTAGTAAAATCACCCACATGGTTCCCACCTTTGGGTCAACACCCATGTGCACATCCCAACAATACATAGAAGCCTATATATGTTGAGATACCACATGATGCATTTCCGATGTGGAACTAAAACTTTACTAAGCATGTAGTCAAGAATACAAATGCCCCAACAAATTACTTGTAGCCCCACTCGTTGTGGAGAGGGGTTGGTGGATGGGGGTGGCGGAGAGAGGGCGGTGTGGTGGTGGTGGAGAGGGTAGTTGAGAGTGCGGTGTGGTGGTGGTGGTGGTGGTGGAGAGGGTGGTGGAGAGGGCGGTGGCCGGCCAGGTCGGAGGGGTGAGAGAGAGAGGAGAGAGAGAGATGAAGAGTCCAGAAGTCTGCCATATATATATATATATATATATATATATATATATATATATATATATATATATATATATATATATAAACAACAATATCCCTAATAGGTAATTAATAGGTGATTAATATATTGGGGGGTAATTAATAGGTAATTATCAGCTAATATTAATAGGTAATTAATAGGTAATTATCAGGTAATTAATTGGTAATTAATAGGTAATTAGCAACTAATATGGTAGCTAATTAATTTATTTAGTTTAATTTATTTATGTTTTTGGTTTAATTATGATAACTAATTTAATTATTTGGGGTAACCATACCTAAGTTTACCACATCTCCAAAAAATACTTCCACTTTCTACTTACATAACTATCCAAACAACAAACTCATTTTTCTTCCACTTTCACCAGACAAAAAGTATTCCATCCAAACACATCTTGGAAAATGTCACTTGCTGCAAGTCCACGGAAACTCAACTTGCTGCAAGTGCCACTTTCACACTTTCAAAAAGTTACATCTATCCAAACAGCCCCTTATTGTTACAAGACAATTTGAAAAAGCATGAATAATTACGACACTTCTACTAACATAACTAAAGTAGTCTTCCTTTAGTTAAATGTCTTGAGCATTGACACTTCTACTATCATTGGTGATATCAGTGGACACCAAATCTTCTTCTACATAGCCCAAGACTCCCTTAAGCTTGCCCTATGATTCCTCCCTACAAAACATGAAGCTTGAAACTGGCAAAATAATGCAGTAGTGTTTATGTACTTTGCTATTTGACTCACTTGATAGCATCCTTGAACTCGTCATAAGTGGCAGGCTTCTCGAGCCTGACAGTAAGATCAACAACGGAGACATAGACAGTAGGGGCTCGGAGTCAACTTGCCATTCAAATCAGGAAGAACTTTGCCTACAGCCTGGTTGGAAAAGAGGACAACTTGGTTTATGTAAGCTGATTGTATAACAAAACATGTGAAGTCAATTATCTAAAATATGAAGCATCATAAGCAGGAGGCCAAACACTTTATCATTGTTATGGTTCCCAATTGAAAAAGCAGATGCTCCATTTCAAAAGGCAAATGCCAACTGATAGACTCCAGAGTGGTTACCACTTTTGTAAGGCAAATGTTGGGTGAACCAAACAAGACTATATTTGCCTACAAAAGCGGAAAACACTCCGTGTCAAAATCAACCCAGCCCTATGTATTGGAATGTTTAAAAGAGAAATTGCAGAATCTACTTAATATAAAAAGAAACAAATGTGCAAGGACCTTATAAAATACATCTGCAATAACCGAAACATAACACAAACAAGAACAGAAGGTCATAACCCAAGTTATTTTTGATTTTGAACACTCCTATAGATACCCGTGTACCGCAGTAATAAATGAAGGACAGATTGCCTGATCCAAGTGCTCAAGGGAGGTACTACTACTTGTGTGTGAGACTCTTCCCACAGTATTTGTAATTGTATACATATACGTATTTTATACAGTATTCTGCATTTTTTTGGATTCCAAAGAACCGAAAGAAAACTTAATTTTTGAGACTTTTCTGTAAAATCGGCATACCGATGTAAACCGACGGAATGCCGTTCGGACAGAATTTTCACTTTATAGATATTTTTGATTCGAGATATTTTCGTTTAGATATTTTCATGAATATTGTTTAGATATTTTGAGGAATAGTGTTGATGCATTATATTACCCATTAGTTTCTTGGTTTTCTTTTGAACGGTCGAGATCAATTCTGATCGAGTCGCGGATCGTGATCGGACGGTCATAATTAATTCACTAATTCTATATATATGACTTGATTTCTTTTCGATTTCTCTTATCATTTTCTCTCTCCACTCTTCAATTCTTCTACTTTCCACTCCGTATTCCTCGGGAGCTTGGAGCTTGGTCTCGAGACCTCAAGAGTGTGGTTTCTGAACCCCTCTTGGTGGTGGATTTGAAGTATAGGCTTGGAGATTTATTAGGCAAGTACATCTTGCCGAACTACTGGACGTTTTATTGCTTTGTTGTGATTTTGATTTTTCTATTGTCTCGATAGTCCAGTATTTTTTACTACAATTGCTTTACTGAATACGTTTCTCTCATGATTGTGGCCATTTTGACCATTTCGGAATTTGGTCTGAGCTAGGCTTTCGTTTTCTTGCTATGCCCATTTATTTTTCTAATAGGAAAAACTCTGTATCGGTAACGACATCGGAGTGATTGCCATGAGACTTAGTATACATGCTAGGTACGACCTTCCTCTAGTGTTGTTTTCCTGTTTATACTAGATTAATAACTTTCAGGACGAGTTTCGGTTTCTGATTTGCTTCTCGGACAAAATCGGTATACTGCCGGTATACCGATGTGTACCGATGGAATACCGATATTGTGATATATTTTAGCTTGAGAAGCTGCTGTGACGATAATCGGCATACCGATGGCGTACCAGTGTGTACCGACAGAATTCCTATTGTGAGCCCTCTTTTAGCTTGAAAAGCTGCTGCGACGATAATCGGATACCGACGGTGTACCGGTGTGTACCGTCGAAATTCCGTTCCAATACCCAAGTTGTATAATTTCTGATTTTGATTTAATTTCCTGATTTCTTTTTGCTTACTGCTTTATTGTACATGCTATCCTAGTCTACTATGTTGTCTTGTCATGCTTGGTTGGACCTGGTACATGTTCATGTCTAGTTTCTGGATAGTGGCCGGTCATGGTGCACTCTTGATTTTCTTACATGTCAAGATCCTTGACAGTGACCTGTCGTGGTGCACTCTTGTACATGTCTTTTCCTTGCCTACTTGATGGTGGCCTGTCATGATGCACTATTGATTCTCTTACATGTCTAGTTCCTTGATTAGTGGCTCGTCGTATCGCACTCTTGTCCTGATATTGTCATGTCTTTTGTGTCTTGTTGTAGTGCACAATGTTGCTTGTCTAGTCTTGTATGTCTCATGTCTAGGATGGATTCTGTCTCATGTCTAGGATGGATTCTGCGGAATGCCACACCCGGAATCCTGGATAAAAAATGTTAGGGACTATACAACTAGCTTGATTATCTAAATCATTGGGAGGTGAGACTTTTCCGATTACCTGCACCCCTTGTTATCGGTCTTATATATGTATATACATGAGATTTGGAGCTATATGTTATGATGAGCACTCTTTCAGCACACCGTCGAGTGGGGCACTTCTTTAGGGCACACGTATCTTACTGCGGTATATCTGTTATACTTATTTTCTTTTGGCTTGGATCAATCAGGTGGTCTGCAAGGCAGGTAACTGGATTGGATTTCTCAACTTGCATATGTTAGTAATTAGGATTGTGACAATTCTAGTTAGTTAAAGTATCAAGTCGTACTCATTGCTTGGCCGTGATTGATGGATGAAGTCCATTCCTGTTTAGTCTAGTCTTGTTCCAGTTTATCTTATTGTAGTACTTAGTTTCATGTCTTTCTCTACATGTTATTCCCTATTATATGTCTTACATGCTCGGCTTCACTACATGCTCACATGTAAAGTTTACTTTACTTGTCCACCTACTACTTTCCTTACATGTTTCCAGTTTTCTTTCGTATACATTGTGGTATCATTTACATTATTCTTGCCTCGTTTACCGCTTTATCTTAGAATTGTTATGATTTGCATGCTGATTTTAGTTCATAACTTGGCTTCCCTTGTGGTACTTGCTATTGGGGGTCTGACCCCGCTGGTTTTGTATTGACCAGATTTAGTTGAGGAGCCCAAGGATCTTCTGAACCTTCCACTCAATGGTGACCACTCGGAGCACCAGGGGGCTTGAGTGGGTGTTATTTCTCTTATCCACTCATTTTTGTATATTCTTTTGAGGCGTTTAGCCACCGAACACGTGTTTAGCTCATGTTTTGGACTTGACATTTGGCCTACTGGCTAAGCATGGTCTGTATATTTCTAGACTGCAGCTAGAGTTGATCATGTATTACTTACTCTTGCTAGTTCTTCATTTTGTATTACTACTTCATGATCATCTATATATAATGGTTTGGGACGCTCTACTGTCTTATATGCTCGATGATCATGCTCTTGTATATTACTTGTTTGCCTGAGACTGAGATATCTAGGATTTTTGACTTAGAATTGACTGTTGGTTTGTAGTAGCGACCACCATCTATACAACTTATATGTTATTTCGGAATACTGGAGTACTTTGGTATACGTAGCTGGCATGGTCCGTCCCTACTTGCTAGTATTCTGGTTCTGGGACGTGACAACTTGATATCTCACAAAGAATAATATTACAACTTACAAAAAAAAAAAACAAATTTAAAGGCAGAGCTATAATAAGCATAGCCACGAACAAATTTCAATACATGGATAATCAAATAAGAAGCTTGTTAAAAAGTTGATGCCTACTCGCTAACCCTACTCATTATATAAGGAATAGATATATATGCAGATAATACTACACACGAATTACATATATATAAAACGAAAGGCATGTGAAGTTTTGCTAACTACCAAATTTTATAGGAACGGAACATGTGTTGCCTATTTCCTTTCACAAAGGATCATAAAGTCCTAGAGCTAGTTTTATAGGAAATATATAGCTCAAGGATTATATATATAAAACAAAAGGCATGTGAAATTTTGCTAATTACCAAAATTTCTAGGAACAAAACATTTGTTGCATATTTCCTTTCACAAAGGATCATAAAGTCCTTGTGAGGTAGTTTGGCTCCAGTTTCTCATATGGAGCATTTGCCGTTTCCACTGGCATTTTGGCAAAAACAAAATGAAACCTCATTTGGTTCCCTATCATTGCCATTTTTGCCAAACAAAACAACAAAAATGGTGATTGTCAAATACTTACATTAGGGGCATTGGTCATCATTTGTCGTTACAAATAGGGACCAATTAAGTAACCCTTAACCTCAGTAGGGTTGAGTGATAGCCCGACCAGGCATCCAGGCATTAGAAGGCTAGGAGATATATACTCACTACTGCCCGTAAAGTTACTACAATTGGATTATACATATTCAGAATTTCCAATTTTCAAGATGGTAAGGACAATAATAATACCAGACAAGCATAAGAGGAATAGACGTTTATAACAAACAAATGCAAGGGAATGTTAACTTTGTTGGTGTTTTTATCTTTAGACTAAAAAAGATAGTCTCACATCGGCTATACCAAATGGTGAGTATCTCAATATAATGTATTGTTTGTGTTAAGGTGTGCACATGAGGTGTGGTGGGGCACAAGTGTGTGCCATATGGGAGTATTTTCCTAAAAGGAAAAAAGATGAATTCCAATAAGCAGGGGCGGATCCAGAAATTATAGTTAGGGTGGGCTGGCAAAAATTTGGGTGGGCTGGAAGTAGATAAATCCGTATAAAAAAAGGCAAAAAAAAATTTGTATAGAAAAAAATGTAATTTTTTTTTGGGTGGGCTCCAGCCCACCCCACCCTATACCTCTGGATCCGCCCCTGCCAATAAGGATGCAAGTTGATTTTTGTTATGCGGACTCGGATTCGAACACGGACTCCAGGTTGTCTTGTACATGCACGGAAGTGTTCGGGGGGGTAGGCGTGGACTGACACACTACTAAGCTGATTGTGGGATGATCTAAAATATCAAACTCTATTTTTGAGTATTGGTATTTTAGTCCCACATCGGATAGGAGAAAATGTGAAGTCTCACTCTACTCTATAAATAGAGTCTCTTGGCCTCCTTTGGAAGATGCACCAAGAAGAGAGTTAAGGGAGTCCGTAAAGCCCAGGAAGCCCGTTCAAGTCTCAAATATTGACTTACGAGTGTTCCAGAAGTTCTTGTGAACTTGCTGGTTCCTGGAAGCAGATTGTGGTGGGACGAATCTTGCTTTGAACAACGGTGATCTTAATCACCCCAACAAGAACCTTTACTCTTCTTCTTTCTTCTATTTTCTCTGAGTTATAACTCAGTTCTGTCCGTCAGCAACTAAGATCACCCCAACAAGAACCTTTACTCTTCTTCTTTCTTCTCTTTTCTCTGAGTTATAACTCAGTTCTGTCCGTCAGCAACTGCGATTGCGAGGAAGAACGTGAGATTTATTTTCTGATTATTGTTGCTTTTGTAATCAGATTTATATTATAGTGTTCCTCGTGGATCTCGAGAATAATCAGAAGGGAAACGTTTGTTTGAACCTCTGATCTCGACATCTAATTCTACCATCTTTGATCAAGCCCCGGGACTAACAATCTCAAAGCAAGATACTTGTAGATGGAGAACAGCCGTAGGAAACTTCTGGATACAAGTTTCAACAAACTTGAGAAGTTCGACAGAGATCATTACAACTCTTCGAAGAGGAAGGTATGCATGAATCTGCAACTGGCAGATGTGCACTACATTCTGACAGAACCAGAACCGGAGATTCCAGACGAATATGATGCTACTGTTCGGGCAGTTGCGATTGCAACCGCAAAGCAGAACAAATGGAGGAGAGACAACAATCTCTGCAAGCTGATGATTTTAAACTCCATGGAAGATACTCTGGCGGAGTCATACAGCAAGACGGACCATGCTAAGGTCATCTGGGAGTCTCTAGAGAAGCATTATCAGGCGGATGAGAATCGCAATAAGATCTATGTGACTAGAAGGTCTGGAACATACGATTTGAGGACGACAATGCGATGTTGTCTCAAGTCAAGGAGTTCCTCAAGTTACGTCAAAAACTTGAGGACGATGGCATGCCACTTGTCGACGCTTTTATCGTAGGGGGTATCGTTGCCAAGCTTCCGTTAGGATGGAACAGTTTTATTTTGGACATGCACATGAAGAAGATGTAAATCAGCCTGGATCAACTACTTCACAACATCAATGTTAGAGATGAGTTGATGGCTAAAAACAAATTGGACACGTTGTCCAAACAGTTGGCAGAGGCCAACTTGGTGCATGCGGGGGACTCCAAGGGAAAGCATAAGGTTTCTCACAACCAGAAGAAGAAGCACTTCAACCATCTGAAGAAGAAGTCGGCTTCGTTCAAGTCAAAGCCAAAGCCCAAGTCAGATGTGACTTGCTTCAATTATGGAAAGAAGGGCCACTATCATAGAGACTGCAGATCAAAGTCCAAACAGATAGAGCAAGGTAAGCCTAACAAGGTTGCCATGATTGCACAGGTTGCCACGGTTGGTGTTGACACCGACTGGTTGTGTCACGACCCGATCCCAAATAGTTGGGTCGAACCGGATCATGCCCAGCCTGCACCGTTGTTGAGACAGCGACAGTAAGCTGTATCCACTATTGCAGGTAATCACAACAACATCTATATATTTGTCACAACTCAATATTCGGGAATTTAAAACTTTATTCAACATTTGAAAAGTACAAGTGGAATTAGAAAGACTGAAATAAAATGCTGAATTCGAATTAAAAAAATTCTAAAATTCAAAACAACAAATCTGGAAATAGATAATCTAGCTATGCGTTCGGCTCGTCGGCCTCAGGTCCTGCGTCCTCCAATGGGGACTCTGGCAATACCACAGGGTACAGAACTGGATCATAATAGCTGTTGTATAACAGCTCAGTATCCTCAAAATCCCCTAAAAATGTTATCTCCAGTCAGGAGGGAGCAAAGTACAATTCATGATAATCTAACAATTAAAATAATAATAGAGTCATGCACTTTTAAATAATTTAAAATAAACAGTTCTCCAGCAGTTAAAACATTGTGATGTGAATAGGCAATGAATATGACCGGCTTGGGTTGTACAGTTGTATCCTATTGATACGATATGACTTAAACCCCGTGTGTATGAGGGGTAAGCTAATATAATCATTATACTACTTTGGATGTAGTCATACTCATTACACTACTCCCCCAGTACCCAAGAGTCAATCAGTCAGTGCCCTCAGAGAGTTCCGTGTTGCATCATGGTTTAAACTTGCAATAAAACGATTATTAACTAATTGTAAACTAACACAAAATGTACTTGCCTTTGTTTACGACTGAAAACGGTGTTGGTTCCGGAAAGATGCTAGGTTCGTCTCCGAGATCCTACAGTTGGAGAATTTGACTTAGAACCATTTTGAAACCAAGCTAGGTGTGCTAGTTGCAATCCTAGTAGCAGGTCCTAGTCAGATTTTAAGTTTGTTTATTCTACTGCTAACGGTTTACGATGCGTACTACGTTGGTTCTCATTTAGTTGGATAGCCAGTTTCTGGTTTTACTTGGAAAATTGTCGTTACCGGTTAATTTGGCAAAAACTTGTATTTTGTAATATTATATATAAAACTACTATTTTCTTTCAATGATAAAACATGGGTTTTGTTAATTATCAATATTGTAATCAAGTTATTTTATCGTGAGAAATTCTTTTTAATTTATACAAAATATTTAATAGCCATTTGTTTACGAAGCGCCTAATGACGAAGAAGATAAACCAACCAGAAAATAAAGGAAAAATCAACCAAGAAAATAAATAAAAAACCTAGGCTACGCAATACAGGGACATAGCTAACAGAATAGGAATCTGAGCTTATGCCCTTACAAACTCTACATAAATTAAAATAAGAGAAAATTAGTTGGCTCTGAGCTAATATCCTGTATTTTAAATATCGAAAACAAAAACTAAAAATAAAATAGATAAAATCTCAGGAGTCTCAGACTTGGTCCAATCGTCACTATTAGCTAATATCTCAATGTCCGGGTAAAACCGATTTCGTTTGCATTTCGCTAGGGCCCACGGACCGTATGGTCGTCGCCCAAAAATCCAATTAAATAAAATATTTTCCGAAATCCGATTTGAAATTCATTTCTAAAATTTTATAAAAATTTGGACAGCATTTCCTCTATTTTCGGGACAACCCAAAACTGAAAAAATGCGCCGAAACACCCATAAAAAGTCCCAAACCAGGGAACACCCAGAAATTAACTTTCAAACCATTTTACACCAAAATTAAATTCATAGAATAATTCCCAAAGCTTAATCGGAAACCTGAAATATAGTTTCGGGAATTCCTGAAATGAAATCGGAAACCACAGCACCCAAAATCCAGAAAACATATTTCAAAAAAATCCGAAATAAACACAGAACATCACAGAAACATCTCCGAAAAATTCGAAGTCACTACGTCGACCTAAAATCGAATTCCCGGGAGGGAATCGGGGACCATTATCATCATCGACTAACGAATAAATGGAACTGGACCAGAATTATACCTTGGGTTGCTCGGCTAGAGCTCAGATGAAAATTTTGGAAGAAAACCCAGTTCCCGCAGAATCGAAAAAGTCCGAATACGCGGACAACAAAGGACAGCTGCGGAACGGGAGATCGGGGTCGAGATCCGGCACGGGACATGCTGCTAGCAGCGGGAAGGAGCGGGGAGGGGCACTGGACAGGGCCGAGAGGGGGAGGCCGGCGGGGAAATAGTGCCGGAGGTGGGCGGCTAGGGGCGCGCGGGCGCGGGTCCGACAAGGGTCGCCGGAGTTCGCGCGGGGAGACGCGCGGAGGCGGGCGGAGGCTGGCGGGGGTCGGCTGGAGGCCGGCGGGCTTGGGCGCGGACCGGCCGGCAGGGTAGCGGGTCGCGGGAGCTCGGGTGCCGGCGTCGGGGTCCGGCGGAAGATGCGCGCCGGAGCTAGGGCAGCGCAGGGGAGACTGCACGGAAGACGGGGCGCGACCTGGGGGTTGGGCCCGGGGATCGGGGTCCGGCGGGACGGCGCGGATGCGGCTCGATCTCGGCGCTCGAGTCCGGTGCTCGGGTGGATCGGGGAGAGTGAGAGGGTGAGAGAGAGGAATAGGGAGTTTGAGAGTGAGGGGGAAGAGAATGAGTGGTGAGGGTTTTTTGAAGGGGAAGTGGGGGTTGTGTTTGTGGTAGAGAGGGAGTGAAGGAGAGAGAAGTGAGGAGAGTGGGGAAGGTGTTGGTCCAGCGGCTGGACCAGCTCGTGGGGGGGAAGTGTTTTTGTTTTTGTTTAGTAAAAACAATATATATATATGTGTGTGTGTGTGTGTGTGTGTGTGTGTGTGTGTGTGTGTGTGTGTTAGAGAAATGAATTAAAGAATGGGTTCAGAAAACGGGATTGGGTTTCGGGTAACTGGTCCAGGCTCGGTCTCGCAACCAAAAATCCAAATTATTATTTTGAAATTAATTTTGAACCCACAATATAATAATAATAGCAATAATATTATATAATAATAATAATAATAAATCACACATCCTAAAACTGGGTTTCACAATCGTCCCTTCTTAAAAAATTTTGTCCTCGAAATTAAAGCCAGGGTTAGGGGTTACCTCAAGTCTCAAACAGATACGGATACTGCTCCCGCATCTGGTCTTCTCGCTCCCAGGTCGACTCGCCTGATGAGTTGTGCCGCCACATGACCCTGACTATCGGCGTCACAGAGTTCCTGGTTCTCTTCTCCCCTCTGTCCAATATTGCCACTGGCTTCTCTGGCACTGTGAGGCTGGGTCCAATTTCCAGCTCTGAATGGTCCAAGATATGGCTCGAGTCCGGGATGTAGCGTCTCAGCTGCGAAACGTGGAAGACGTTGTGGACGCCTTCGAGACTTGGGGGTAGAGCCACCCGATAAGCCACTTCTCCAATCCTGTTGAGTACTTCAAAAGGACCAATATACCTGGGGCTTAGCTTTCCTGCTCTACCGAAACGGATGGTTCCTCTAGTAGGAGAGATCTTCACAAACACACTGTCACCTTCTTCAAACTCCAAAGGCCGTCGGCTACTATCGGCCCAATGCTTCTGTCTGTCTTGGACAATCCTGCTTGTCTCTGATCATTCTTACCTTCTCTGCTATATCGGTCACCATCTCAGGTCCAAGCAGTACTCGTTCTCCGACGTCGTCCCAAGCAAGTGGAGTGCGACAACGACGTCCATAGAGTGCCTCGAACGGTGTCATACCGATGCTAGCTTGGTAGCTGTTGTTGTAAGAGAACTCTATCAAGTGCAAATGGTCTTCCCAAGACCCTCCAAACTCTAAGACACAGGATCTCAGCATGTCTTCCAGCGTCTGGATTGTTCTCTCTGATTGTCCGTCAGTCTGGGGATGGTAGGCGGTGCCGAACTTCAGTTGTGTTCCCAAACTGTCAAGCAAACTCTTCCAAAATTGAGAGGTAAATCTAGTATCTCTGTCAGACACAATACTTACCGGAACTCCATGAATCCGGTAGATGTGCCGCATGTATAGTGCTACCAACTTCTCGGTGGATAGACCAACCTTGAAAGGGATAAAGTGAGCTGACTTCGTCAGTCGGTCCACGATTACCCAAATGGCATCCTTCCCTCCTTGGGATCGAGGCAGTCCCGACACAAAATCCATTGTTATGTGCTCCCATTTCCATTTCGGGATGTCAAGCGGCTGCAATAGTCCTGCTGGTCTCTGTCTGCTAGCTTTTACTTGTTGACAAATTAAACATCTAGCCACATACCTGGATATGTTCTTCTTCATTCCGTACCACCACACTATAGTACGCATATCCCGATACATTTTGTTGGCTCCAGGATGTATGGAATACTGCGACTGGTACGCTTCATGCATCAGCTCGTTCCTTAGTTCGCCAGTTGGTACGCAAAGTCTCGTGCCATTCTTCAGTGCTCCATCGCTGGCATTTGAGAATCCTTCAAGTGTTCCTGCCAGCACTTGGTCTCTGAGTTTGCAAAGCATCTCGTCTTGGAATTGTGCCTCCTTGACTCTGTCCATTAGACTAAAAACATGTCACGACCTGATCCCAAATAGTTGGGTCGAACCGGATCATGCCCAGCCTGCACCGTTGTTGAGACGGCGACAGTAAGCTGTATCCACTATTGCAGGTAATCACAACAACATCTATATATTTGTCACAACTCAATATTCGGCAATTTAAAACTTTATTCAACATTTGAAAAGTACAACTGGAATTATAAAGACTGAAATAAAATGCTGAATTCGAATTAACAAAATTCTAAAATTCAAAACAACAAATCTGGAAACAGATAATCTAGCTATGCGTTCGGCTCGTCGGCCTCAGGTCCTGTGTCCTCCAATGGGGACTCTGGCAATACCACAGGGTACAGAACTGGGTCATAATAGCTGTTGTATAACAGCTCAGCATCCTCAAAATACCCTAAAAATGTTATCTCCAGTCAGGAGGAAGCAAAGTACAATTCATGATAATCTAACAATTAAAATAATAATAGAGTCATGCACTTTTAAACAATTTGAAATAAGCAGTTCTCCAGCAGTTAAAATATTGTGATGTGAATAGGCAATGAATATGACCGGCTTGGGTTGTACAGTTGTATCCTATTGATACGATATGGCTTATCCCCATGTGTATGAGGGGTAAGCTAATGCAGTCATTATAGTACTTTGGATGTAGTTATACTCATTACACTACTCCCCCAGTATCCAACAGTCAATCAGTCAGTGCTCTCAGAGAGTTCCGTGTTGCATTATGGTTTAAACTTGCAATAAAACGATTATTAACTAATTATAAACTAACACAAAATGTACTTGCCTTTGTTTACGACTGAAAACGGTGTTGGTTCCGGAAAGATGCTAGGTTCGTCTCCGAGATCCTACAGTTGGAGAATTTGACTTAGAACCATTGTGAAACCAAGCTTGGTGTGCTACTTGCAATCTCTAGTAGCAGGTCCTAGTCAGATTTCAAGTTTGTTTATTCTACTGCTAACGATTTTCGATGCGTACTACGTTGGTTCTCATTTAGTTGGATAGCCAGTTTCTGGTTTTACTTGGAAAATTGTCCTTTCCGGTTAATTTGGCAAAAACTTGTATTTTGTAATATTATATATAAAACTACTATTTTCTTTCAATGATAAAACGTGGGTTTTGTTAATTATCAATATTTTAATCAAGTTATTTTATCGTGATAAATTCTTATTAATTTATACAAAATATTTAATAGCCATTTGTTTACGAAGCGCCTAATGACGAAGAAGATAAACCAACCAGAAAATAAAGAAAAAATTAACCAAGAAAATAAATAAAAACCTAGGCTACGCAATACAGGGGCACAGCTGGCAGAATAGGAATCTGGGCTTATGTCCTTACAAACTTTACATAAATTAAAATAAGAGAAAATTAGTTGGCTCTGACTAATATCCTGTATTTTAAATATCGAAAATAAAAACTAAAAATAAAATAGATAAAATCTCAGGAGTCTCAGACTTGGTCCAATCGTCACTATTAGCTAATGCCTCAACGTCCGGGTAAAACCAGTTTCGTTTGTATTTCGCTAGGGCCTACAGACCGTATGGTAAAATATTTTCGAAAACGGATTTGAAATTCATTTCTAAAATTTTATAAAAATTTAGGCAGCATTTCCTCTATTTTCGGGACAACCCAAAACTGGGAAAATGTGCCGAAACACCCATAAAAAGTCCCAAACCAGGGAACACCCAAAAATTAACTTCCAAACCATTTTACACCAAAATTAATTCACAGAATAATTTCGGAAGCTTAATCGGAAACCTGAAATATAGTTTCGGGAATTCCCGAAATGAAATCGGAAACCACAGCGCCCAAAATCCAGAAAACATATTTCGAAAAAATTCGAAATAAACACAGAACATCACAAAAACATCTCCGAAAAATTCGAAGTCACTACGTCGACCTAAAAACGAATTTCCGGGAGGGAATCGAGGACCATTATCATCATCGACTATCGAATAAATGGAACGGGACCAGAATTATACCTTGGGTTGCTCGGTTAGAGCTCTCAGATAAAAATTTTGGAAGAAAACCCAGTTCCTGCGGAATCGGAAAAGTCCGAATACGCGGACAGCAAAGGACAGCTGCGAAACGGGAGATCGGGGTCGAGATCCGGCGTGGGGCACGCTGCTAGCTGCGGGGAGGGGCGCTGGACAGGGCCGAGAGGGGGAGTCCGGCGGGAAAATAGTGCCGGAGGTGGGCGGCCAGGGGCGCGCGGGCGCGGGTCCGGCAGGGGTCGCCGGAGTTCGCGCGAGGAGGCGCGCGGAGGCGGGCCGAGGCTGACAGGGGTCGGCTGGAGGCCGGCGGGCTTGGGCGCAGACCGACCGGCAGGGTAGCGGGTCGCGGGAGCTCGGGTGCCGGCGTTGGGGTCAGGCGAAAGATGCGTGCCGGAGCTAGGGCAGCGCAGGGGAGACCGCGCGGAAGACGGGGCACGGCCTGGCGGCCGGGCCTGGGGATCGGGGTCCGGCGGGACGGCGCAGATGCGGCTCGGGCTCGTCGCTCGGGTCCGGTGCTCGGGTGGATCAGGAAGAGTGAGAGGATGAGAGAGAGGAATAGGGAGTTTGAGAGTGAGGGGGAAGAGAATGAGTGGTGAGGGGTTTTTGAAGGGGAAGTGGGGGTTGTGTTTGTGGTGGAGACGGAGTGAAGGAGAGAGAAGTGAGGAGAGTGGGGAAGGTGCTGGTCCAGCGGCTGGACCAGCTCGTAGGGGGGGAAGTGTTTTATTTTTTTTGTTTAGTAAAAACAATATATATATATATATATATATATATATATATATATATATATATATATATATATATATATTAGAGAAATGAATTTAAGAATGGGTTCAGAAAACGGGATTGGGTTTCGAGTAACTGGTCCAGGCTCGGTCTCGCAACCAAAAATTCAAATTATTATTTTGAAATTAATTTTGAACCCACAATATAATAATAATAATAATAGCAATAATATTATATAATAATAATAATAATAATAATAATAATAATAAATCACACATCCTAAAACTGGGTTTCACAGGTTGGTTGACACGGGTTCATCCGGCCATGTTTTCTCTAATAAGGAGTTGTTCAACACATACAAGCCTACATCTGAGAAGGTTATGGTGGCAGACCAGACACAAGCTGAAGTACTGGGGACAGGAACGGTGGTACAGAACCTGACTTCGAAAAAGTCGCTGACGCTTCAAGATGTGAAGCATGTACCGGTGATAGACAAGAACTTGGTCTCTGGAAGTCTGCTATGTAACGCAGGCTTGAGGATGGACGTCAATGCTGGGCAGATAGTGATGTCCTACAAAGGAACATACTTCAAAAAAGCTTATTGTACCGAAGGGATGTTCAAACTTCAACTTGTAACTCCTACAAAAATAATTAATGCAGTTTCTTCTTCTGGTTATTCTCTTGAGTTATGGCATAATAGACTAGGACATGTTTATTGTAAAAGAATAAATAAAATGTCTAGTCTAGGGCTTATCTCCAAATGTGAGTATAAGGAGGTAGAGAAGTGTGAGGTTTGTCTCGACCCACACCCGCTTTTCGGATACGAGACGTGTCCAAGCCAGCCTACGCCGCAGAGTCGGCGGTAGAACGCTGTCACGACCAAGATGCTCAAAATCATAAAATTATATTTGTTGCTCATTCACATTATTAAATCAAATCTACAATTATTACAAGATTTACAACATTTATATTTAAAGAAAATACAAGGTTCTCACGATTAATGAAAATAATACAAATGCTATCTATTTCTAGGTTTCTGTCTGCAAGTACACCCGAATCCCCCAAGCTAAGTGAATCCACGACTAACATGAAAAATGTTGATTTTCAGTCAGGAATGGAACAAGTACACAAACCGACGGCAATACGAAAACATAATAGAATTAACAAGACATGAAAATAACATATGAGGTATGAAAGCTAGAAAGTAACTGATGACATGGCAGGTGTGAAGAAGACAAGGAAAAACAAATAAAAGACAACTACCTATGTGGTGTGAAATATCCTTTTCGACACGTGAACGACTAGGGGGTAAATCCGGCACCCTGCACGTGTCGTGTGCAGCTGCTATCAGGCAAGAATAGACATTTTGGGGATATTTCTGGGTAGTCCACATGTCTACTAAGATATTTCCCCTCCCGACTAATTCGTGTGACGAGCGTGTCAACAAGCAATAAGATATATGTATAAACATAAAATAAAAAGACTACTATGAATCGAAAGCAATCAGAAAGTACACTTGTCTGCGGTCCTTAGCTGAAGAAACCGATAGTACAACCACATCAGATGAGTCACTAAAGTCAACACATGCAAAAAGTCTCCAGATGCTGAAATAAATATTACCAACGTTCTCAGAATAGTCAAATTAGCTAGAATCGCCTGTCTTTAAGTCCAATTCTGGATACAGGAGCAAAATAGTAATTTCGGATCAAAACGGTGTCCACCATTGGACCTGCTTTGCAACGAAAAGCGTGCAGAGTCAACGGTCTCTAAAGTCGTCAAACTATATGTCAACAGATCCAGTTTTCCGATATGAACCAACCGTATGTCCAAAGTTGGATTCCGGCGGGCCGTGCACAAAATCGCCCGTTGAGTCGGACCGTGGGACCCGCAAAACGGCGGTCCGATTCAACTGTCTCAGAATTGGAACAAACTTGGCATACAGGACCAGAAAAATGATACGGTCCAGTTGGCGCAAGTTTTGCCTCGATCTGACGAGCATGCATGAAGTAATTGGAGAATTTGCACAGATGCCGATACGGTGAATTTCGATGGATACGCATCAAATTCGTCGCGCACACGCAACCAATTTGAATTCTGTCAAAGCCCATATGTCCACGAAGCCATTAAGCACCTTCCGATGCTTACGGTTAGCGACCACGTCGCCCGGATTGGCGGAACGCACGTTGGATCGGAAGAATTTTATTGTTTTTAAAACAGATTTTCGGTCAACTTCGGGATTCGATTTCTCGACACATTGTCGATGATTTCCAAATCCACAAAGAGGGTCATGAAGTCCTATATGTTGTCTAGGACTGCCTTTAAATAGATTTTTGAAATCATGCATGGTTTGAATGATAATTAAATACAAAGTAGGCTAGTTCGACTGTTGTCAGCCCTGTTTTTGGGACAGGTTTTTACCAAACTTTGATTCGATTTTACGAGCGATCGATGGCATCTATGTACGAAGTAAAAGAACAGGCTTGTAGAGGGTCATGTCGGGATCGTACCTGAAGAATCGGTTCGTCAAACGGATCCTGTGTTGAGGTTGGCTTAAATGCCTTAATAAGTTCTCAGGCAGAGTGAATGCCTGGTGTGCTTTACAGGAAGCACGGTAGTGCAGCACTACAAGGAGTAAAACTCCATGCTACAGTGGGATGACTCCACCTTGAGATTCTCAGGTAGGGGTAATGCCTCGGCTTTGTGTCACGACCCGCACCCACTGTGAGGGTACGAGAACGTAACAACGCCCACCCTACACCGCAGTGTCGGCGGTAGAACGCTGTCCTAGGTCAATTATCTAACAATATAAAGGTACCTGTACAGTATATACACTCCGAATGGAGGTAACATAGCAATATACAGTCTCAATCACATCTAAAACATAAATAAAAAGATAGGAAGATAGATAGATAAATACTGGAATGAAGGAAAAACCACATAAACACAACCAGAGAGTCTAAGTGTCTACTGACATAACAAATCAGAACATCCAGCTCAATACAAGACTCTAGTACTGAAAGAAGAATATATATACAATCTAGATCTCAAATGACAGAAAAAATAGAAAACCTAGACTAGGGAGCCTCAGTCTCTAAACTAGTGGATCAGGCTGGAAATCTGGGTCGCACATGGCATCCACAGCTGCCCCATAGTAGGTATCTATGCAGGCCTCCTCCTCATCCTCTGTAAAATTTTCAATAGGTCCAGTCAGGACGGGAGCGAGCACAAAACATCTCACGCAGTTCATAACGAGTTAGGAAATATAAAGCATACAATAGAGTAAAGTACATGAAACGCTGAAAGAAGAAGATATATGAAAAACAGTAGAGATTTGATAACAGAAAATATCTAAATATGATAAGTAAGACTGTAAGGAACATGTGATTTTAGAGCACAATATGGTTATGTAAACGGGTTAGGTTATACAATAAAATGGGACTCCTTTGTACGTGGGTATACAATGGACATATAAAATTTCTTATACAATACGATTGATCACATAACCATTTTCTACTCCCCCTCCCCAATCAATACACAAGGATCCAATTCAGTTACGTTACCTTATACAATGACTTGTACAATGACTTGTACAATGGCTTGTACAATGGCTTGTACAATGGCTCAATGTGATACTGAGAGTACAATATGCACAATGAGTGTACAATGATAAGGGTATTCAATAAATACAACATGTAAGTGAAACGCACATCACAATGTGTACTTAGTGAATACAGGGAGATAACATCTCAGAAGAAGATCCATATAGTACCAATTCGTGATAAAGATCGTGTCAGCATCAAGTACAGTAATCTAGAGCAAGAATGTAAATCCATACAAGTATGAAACGGTCAGAGAATGTACTCGCCTGATATCCTGAGTGTCTGAAGAGAATATACTATCCGAGGAGTGGTGTCTGTCTCCTATAGAACAGTACAAGTCACTAAGAGTCCAAAAATGATAAAGTGAAATCCTACTATGCATTCTACATGATTCTAGGTCAATCTAGACCAAAGTCAACTCTTGGTCAACTCTGGTCAACTCTAGAAGTCAAACTAGGTCAACCAAGTCTAGTTGAGTCTAAACTAAGCTATTCCAATCTATACTAGCTAGCACCATGCCTAACAAGGCTAGGCAAGCCTATACAAATTATATCACAAGGCTTAGCTAATTCTAGAATTCCTTAGCAAGTTACAACCTCACTATACACCCATACATTTAACACACAATAATATAGTACACAATCTAGGCTAAATGTAAACCTACATCACTAGACACTCACACAATTACACATCTACACATTGTATATGCCTATAAGCAATCATGGCCTACATGTAAAGGAATAGAATATAGAGAAAGAGAGAGAGCTAGTATGTGACACATGAAATATGTGTGGACAGGAAGTAACAGGGAGGGGGTGTGCTTGTGTGTATAATGTGTCAAAGTGCAGGAATGAAGGGTTGTGTAATAGGACATGTGTTAACTTGTTGTGTGTGTGTGTGTGTACATAGGCAGTACAGGCTATATAAATCAGTGTGTGTGAACATTGTCTAATATGTGTGCAGGAATGATAGTGAACAAGTGAGCAGTGTCACATGTATATGCAGTAATTTCCCAAACAGTGAAGAGGGGAAGAGAATGTGTGATGTGTTCTGTGTAAATATGTGTGTGTGTGTGTGATAGTGTAAAAAATTGGAATTAACCAACAGTGAAGGAAAAGAAAGGGAACCCAATTCATTGTTCTCTAAATCTCAGTTTTACATAGCAACCAAACCTCAGTTCAGTCCCACATGAAGAACATTCAAAACATTTCAAATATGAACCCAAAATCAGTTTACAAACTTAATTTTCAGTTTTACACCCATATATGAAATGAAATCAACAGTTAAGAAGAAAAAGGAAAAGGAAATCAATTCCAGTTTTTCCTGAAACAGTCCACCCTTGCAAATCCTATTTCGTATTCAAAAACTCAACTAAACATCCCAAAATCTCAGGTTATAGGAAACTGAGACTAAAACTCAGTTTGAAGAAAGGAAAAAGAAATCAATTCATGGTTCTCTATCAAGAAGTTCAGTTGACATAAGGAAATCCCAAGTTTCATCAAATTTGGACAGCACATAAATCTAAAGAATGAAACAACAACTCATAACAATTGTTAACACCTAATTCGTACAGTAAAATACCCCTTTGAAATCATTAAAACTGGACTTACCACCACAGTGTAATAACTTGGACTAAAAAAATCAAGTATCAGTCCAACACCCTACCAATTCAAATCCAATAGCTCACAATTCAACACAAAAATGGAACCATTGATAGATCACATATATGAGAACATAATTGAGCTTTAAAAACATGAATTTAACAATGATTTGCAGGTTCATTTATCAATTAAAACTCAATATTAAAAACTGGAACACATGACTGATACTTAATATTCCAGATTTTGCAATTGGCAATTTCCTAATAAAATTCCATTCAAACACAAAAATGAAGAGTTGGTAACATGCATATACATCACATAGGTGTCCTACAACTCATTTGTGTCCAACAAGATGGACATAAATGTGTCCAGGCAACAGGACACCAATCTGTGTGAATCACAGGCTTGGCAAGGCACTGCCTCGTGCGTGTGTGCACGCGTGTCGTGCACACGACACAGCACGTGGTAGGCCACGTGCTCGTGCACCTGGGTACCACCACACTAGGGCTAGGTCTAGGTTTACCTGCCCTGGGTTCTCGTGTCTGCGTGTCCAAGTTAGACACGCGTATCAGAACCCACATACACGAATACACAGACTGTGTGTAAAACCTGTGCGGTGTCTCGTGCACCCCCGACATGACACGAGAGGTCGTGCCACTTGGGGAGTGTCGTGAAAGACACTGCCCCAACGTGTGGGTCAAATATTTCGTGTCTAAGTGTCGTGTCCAGGGAGTTCTTGACCCCGAGTAGCAGGGGATTCCCTGTAGCAGCGCGCGGTGTGTGCACGCGCGTGTCCTGGTTATGAAATCGACACGACACCAACACTCAAACACAGGGATTGAAAGACAAGATCTAATCTATCAGTCCTATTCAAAAACAACAGGCAAAATGGATCGACATGCCCTTTGTGGCATTCTGTCGAACACCATGTCCAGTGTTCTAATACGTGTCCAGAATGGACACGGATCATCCGACACTGGACACGAAACCTATCCAGACCTTAGGGGGACTCTTAGGGCTTCCTATACATGAAGACTAAATGAAATTTCATGGAGATTTGATGAAGATACCTCTTGTTGAACTTTCAATGGAAAGGTCTCCTTGCTAGCTCCTTGCTTGGTATCCCAATCACTTCTAATCAACTCCAAACTGAACCAAATCATTCATAACAGCAAGAAGGACAGATTTAGAAACTAATGCAACTAATTTGGGGATTTTAGGACCTATAATGGATTTATGATGAATTTTGGAAGATAGAACTCACCTCTTTCCTTAGAACTTTTGGATGAACCCTAAAAGAGGCTAGCCCTAAAATCTAGGAGACATTAAATAGGAGTGTGGATCCCTAGGTGGCTGGTTATAAATGCTAGGGTTAGGGTTTAGTGATGGGCTTGGGCCTCTATGGGCTAAGTTGCTAACTAATGGTTTTCAAAACCATAAGTCATGACATATGACTAAAAACCTCTCTATTCTAACTTAAGTTTTAAAGACTAAAACATGGGTTAACTTTAGTCTAACTAGGGTTTCATATCCTAATCTCATAGTCATGACCTAGGTTAGCCACTAGGTTAGTCTACAAGGGTCAAACTAGTCAAAGTCAACCTAGTCCAAACAATTCTAAAATAATTCCTAAAAATTCCCATAAATTCCAATAAATTCTAATAAATTTAAATAATAAATAATAATCCCAAATAATTCTTAAAATTATAAAAATGACTAAAATACCCCTCAGTCTGGAAATGAATACTAGCAAGACACCAAATCATAAGTCATGAATTTAAATAGTTTAAAAATAATTAAAAATCACTAAAAATCATAACATGAAATAAATACCATTAAATAATAATTATAATTACAAAATTTCAAAATTACCCTCTCTTGAAAAACTGGGTGTTATACTTTGCAAGCCAAGTCATAGCGGCGTAGCACCACAAATAGACAGGTAGCCTAATACTGTATGATAAAATTAAAGAGTTGTAGACAGCACTACAAAGGGGAGGGTGACCCCATGTTACAGTGGCACGACACCACGATGAGGTACCCGGGTAGGGGTAAAGCCTCGTCCTTGCAAGCCATGTCGTTGCGGCGTAACACCGCAAGGAAGCCATAGGCTTCATGCTGGGTAAAATGGCACTACAAAGAGGCTGTGACCTCATGCTGCAGTAGTATTACACTACGATGAGGTTCCCGGGTAGGGATAATGCCTCGACTTTAGGCCATGTCATAGCGGCGTAGCACCGCAAGGAAGCATAAGGCTTCATGCTATGTCTCTTTAAAAAAGAACTTACCTATAGTGTATGGAAAGAGATATCATGCCGTCTCTTGAGGGTAAACTTGTAGACACCCAAAATTGTACACTGAAACCAGGCTGGCACAGGACCTTTAATGTGCAGCCAGAATTACATGTAACTACACTTTATGAGTGGAAAGAATTACAATTGTGGTACAGAATTCAAGACATAGTCCATTCTTGTATCACATTGTTATTTAACCCATGCGAAAAGATTCAAGTCGTCAGCGACATCTATCCTAATGTAAAACAGACAGTTACTATAGGGAACGCTCAACCCTAGACACATACATATGTTGAGATATGTGGGGAATTGTTGGTGCTCTTGCTCCTTGACATGAAGAGAGCTTGCTCTCAACATGCCTAGTAAAGTTTAGTCCCACATTGGAAAAGCACCATGAGTGATCTCAACATATATACTTGTATGTGTTTGTAAAACCCCTAAATTTCTACTGTATTTTTTAAAATTTTGGTACTGATTTAAAATTTTTGTATTGTACGTCGCATAGTCGTATTGTACGTCGTGCACGGAATTTTATTTTTCGTTTTGCTCGACGAGTGCGAATATGTGCGAGGTACATATTTTCAGAAAAATATTTTTATTATATAGATTTATTTTTATGGAAAATATAGTTTCCAAAGTAATTATATATATTTACCGTTATTGCCAAAACCTTATATAAATTAAAAGGGTAATTTATTTTGTTGTTTAAAAATAAGTAGTAGTTTAGAAACAATTTGGTTTATGTAAAATATATTCTAGATATTTGCGAGATTTGGAATTTACGTATTAATCTATTTTATCACTTACAAAAGCTACTTTACAAATTAATATTTAAATAATATTCTTGATTTTCAAAATTAATTAATAGCATATTTTAATAGATGTGAAAAAGATATTTTTAATCTTGTTTAATTTAATAGTTTATAAATTTGGATAATTTAAATTGGAAAGGATTTTATTGACCTTATTTTAAAATGGCTTTTAAATTAAAGATAAGTTTTTATCTATATTGAATTGGATTTTAAACCGATTTTAAATTTATGGTAGAATTTATATTTATTAGAGATTAGAGGATCTAGATTTAAAATAGAGTTTTATTTAAATTGAGATTTGATTTAAATTGAATTCACAATTAGATTTGGATTTGATTTTAAATTAAATTACGATCTATCTAATGGGGATTTAAAACATCCCAATCCTAATCCTAATGGGAATTCCCACATCCTATATATATAGGCAGGTACTCGTCCATAATTTGCTACCATCCAAATTATGCATCGTGTCGGTGCCTCCCTACCTCCACTATATTTCCAGTACATATACAATTATCTCCACCGTGTCCGACAACCCCGGACACCGAACCGTTCTGTGTCACGCAGGACACGTACCCAATACAACAACACCCCGACACATACAATCAGACCCTAAACCTAACCCTAGCCCCGGTCCAGCCTGATCTGTCGTCCGCCGAAGTTCCCGACCGGGAAGTTCCCTTACCACCACCGTCTGCTCCTTGCCCCGACTCCCCACAACCACTGCCATAACCACCTCTATCGACTCCATCCCCTACGACCAAACCACCACCTTCCACTCCATTACTGCCATCACCGCCCTCCTCTCGACCATCCCGGTCAAAGCAAGCGGCCAACAGCACCAACATCGACCACCTCGTCGCCCGGCTAACTCCCATCGCCACAGCCCCTCAATCATCAATACCATGACCACCATCGCCAACACCCCGCTCATCACCAAAACCACAGCCAAAGGAAAAAGAGTAGTAGAAACCTCACCTCGACGTCGCCACATCCTCGACGTGGTCGTCGTGCCCGCGTATAGTCTCCAGATCCGGAGAACGCCGCCTGACCACGGGTCCAGAACGCTCCGCAGATCCGCCGCTGCGTTCTGATGCTTCCCCAGCGCACTCACCGCCAGCGGGACTCCTTGCGGCACCCCCGCCCCTCAGACCCGGTCCGGTGAAGCCGCGCGACCGCCGCATCACTCCGCGCAGGCCGGCCCGCGTCACCCACCACCAGAGGAAAGCGCGCCCCAGCCGGAAACCCTTCGCCCGCCACCGATTCTGCCGAAAAACTCCGAGCGCCCCGCCTTCAACTTTTCGTGAGCCGCCCATCTCCTCCACGCCGGCAGACCACGCCTCCGCCACAGGACCGGTGAGAACCGCCCGGCGCGCGTCGAAACCCAGCCCTCCGTCATGCTTCCACCGCACAGCCGGCCGCCTCCCGTGCGGTCGGAGCTAGCGCCGACCGCCGAACCCTTCTTCCCGCCGACAACGAGCAGCCGCCCTTCCGCTCCGCCGCCTAGATTTCTCCGCGCCGAGGAGCCGTAACCACCGCAGCCGCTGCGACTTCCTCCGCCGCGCGCCAGCCTCCGTGAGCTCCGCTGTGCGCGCGTCTCCTCCCACCGCCAGCCACGACCGGAGCTCCGCCGTGTGGGTTCCCCTCTCCGCCTGGGACGCCGCCGCCGCGAGGAACCCGGCCAAGCCGCCGGTGAGTTTCCCCACTTTCGATCTCTAATTTTCCCTCATCTCTCTCTCTCTCTCTCCCTCTCTCTCAGTATCAGTATGTACGAATTGGGGAAGAGTGAATGTTTTTTTTGGGGTATATTATTATATATTATTATTACTATTGTTATGTTATTATTATTAATTACTATTATTAAGTTATTATATATTGTATCATTATCATTATCTTTATTATTATTATTATTATTATTATTATTATTATTATTATTATTATTATTATTATTATTATATACTGTCTTTTTAGGGTTGTATCATTAATATTATTTTTAACATTATGATTTTATTCTTACTATTGTGGTTACTAGCATCATTAGCTATATAAATTTCTATTGTTAGTAAAAGAATTTTTGCAATAAATATTTTATTAGTATAAATTGTAAAGTGGTTTTCCTAAAATGTTTTCTAAATAGCGTTTATAGTTGAGCAAAAACTAGAGTTAGTTTTAAATTATATTATATTATATTATATTATATATATATATATATATATATATATATATATATATATATATATATATATATATATATATATATAGTTTTCAAGTATTTACCAACAAAATCTAGTTTTAAATAATATAAATATTTTCTAATAATTTCGAAAGTATATTTTTTACTAAAACTTTTCGAAACCAAAATACTCTCTCTGCTTGGTTGTTCGTGATTATGACTAACTAAATCATTTCCTCCATTGTCGGAACTGGACTCCTTCCTATCGACCCGGCTGGTCAAGCTATCTGAACATTATCATGATCACCGCACAACACCAGGCGTCCTACCAGGCAAGACACCTTGCCACTACTGTTTAAATTTTCTGCTCAATATTATGCATATTTTAGTTGTTTATCTTTAAATTATATGTAAATGTAAATTACTATATTTTTGCAATTGGCTTAGAGTTAAGGGACTACCGTCAAATTTAGTGTGTCTCATTGACTTGTCACGATTGTACACGAGATGTGTGTGAGCTGCGAGTCGCATTTAGCTTCGGACTTGCGTATCGACCGTACATCGGTGCGTAAAGGCCGTACGTTAGGATGTAACTGCTAATAGATTTTTGGTAGAAGACTTGGCAGTTACTAAGGATTAAACAGTGTCGTGGAGGCGACGCATGTATAATATCATTGGGAGGGGGAAGACAGTTATTAGCGTAGGGGCTACCTGTTCAGTACACATATAGATTTGGGCCGATAGTGTCTCGGATGAGTGCTACTTACTGCCCCGGGGCCGATAGTTCTCATATGAGAACTACTTTCTGCCCATAGTTGATAGTGCCTCTTATGAGCGCTACCTACTACTACTCTCTCTCCATCTATGCTGAACACTATAAGCTCCTGCGTAGAACGTTGTCTTCTCAAAGTATATATCACATAGAATGGTTAGGACCCTTTACGCATGTATGTTTTCTATTGAGCTCTTACTATTCAGTTTATGGCATGATATTATGTGTCTTGTTACGTCCCTCTGAGGACCTGGTTTTCCCCAGGTGTGTGTCTTCGTGATTTCTTGCAGGTGCTCTAGCTAAGGCCATGACTTGCGCTCCATTCCGTCGTGATGATTACTCTTGGATTCGTCATTTGCTCTCGCTTGCTAAATTCTTTTCTTGTATATTTTTCTCTGTTTAATTTGGTTGGTAGTGGACTTTGTCTCCACCCAACTATTATGTACATGACAAACTGAAAGTTGCTTTATATCATTATTTATCTTTGTGGATGAGATTTAGTTGTCTTGGATTACTACATTTACAGCTTATGTATACATACGAGGTCCATGTATTTCGTATGTATACAGCTGGCATATCTACGTACTTGGTCCTACGTATTTTGGGACTGGGGCGTTACATGTTTTTGTGGTGGCCCATACAGGTCAAGTTTGCCGTTTCGGTTACATGACTGTACCGAATGGGCCTGCAATATAGGATTAGAGTCTAGAATCTTATCCACCTACTTGACATCCTTTCTTGACTTCAAATTTTGAACTCTCTTTCGACCTCCTTGATTTACATCCTGCTTGAACTCCTTCTACAGTAAATTCTCATCTTTCGTGCTTAGTAACAGATAGAAAGAAGACTACACTACTATATACTTATTGATCAACCATATGGCTAGAAGGGTTACATTGGCAATTGGAATACATTTACGGCTCTAATCGAATTAAAAAGGCATTTTTTTTTAAAAAGGTGTGATTTACCTATTAGTGATTTGTAAATAGGATAACAATAGAAGTTGTAATCTTGAGATTTCTAGGTAGTGATCATCAAAGGATTGATAGGATTTTATTTTATTCTTGATACTACAGGAAAATAGTGGAATCTATGCACAATTTTCGAATTCTGATATTTATGATCTATCGGATTATAGCTATACGTCTTTGAGCAAATATAAAACTGATTTTATTTTCAAGTCTTGATATTTTAGGATTTATTGGGTTATAGTTATACGCCTTTGAAACAGTTATAAATTTGGTTTGAAAATATTTTTAGATTTTAAATGTAGCAGTAGAAATTATTGTCGTGCAACTTACAATTGGTATGTTTCTTAAATTTCAAATTTTAACTGGAAGCATTGATTTTAAATTTTAGTTTAAAATATTTTGGAAGTTATAAAAATATTTTTGAGAAAAAATTTTAAATTTTAAATTTTGTCCTGTGATTATGATTTACAATTCTATTTAGATTTTGAGTTAAAAGTTTTGATTAGGATTATCAATAATTGGTAAAAAAAAAAGTTTTGATGTGAAAAAAAAAAGAGTTTGAACGTTTTTAAATCATGTTGTCGGTTATGGTTGATAAGTGCACTAAAATATTGAACTTCAATTTTGAGATTGCTTTTAATATGCTAAGAGTTTTTCTAGAGTTTTCTGGAGTTGTTTGAAAATTTTGGGTTTTAAAATTTTATTTGATTACGAAATTTTTTGGATTCGCGAATTATGAACCCTTGCTTTAAATAGTTGGATTTTAAACGTTAAATTTTGAAAAAGTTAGTTGTAACATAGTAAAAGTTTACTTTGTGATTATTAAAGGAAATTAAATTGTTAGCTATGATTTTAATTGAACAGCTTAGAGTAAATACAAATTTAGCAGTTTATATTTTATTGAGAAACTTTTGGAGGAAACTCCAGTTATTTTTTATTTGTAGGCCACTAAGATAACTTTAAGGAGTTAGGAGTATTCCATACTAATTGCCATATCTCTCATGACCATGGTAGTAGTATATACACAAGTGTTGTTAATCACCTACCAAATTTACATGACTGTATCTCTATCTTGACACACTCGATTTTCCCTCGAATCTCGATCTTT
This sequence comes from Iris pallida, assembly GCA_029216955.1. Classification (NCBI taxonomy): domain Eukaryota; kingdom Viridiplantae; phylum Streptophyta; class Magnoliopsida; order Asparagales; family Iridaceae; genus Iris; species Iris pallida. The sequence continues at coordinate 13,236,312 of JANAVB010024999.1, read as the reverse complement.
ATTGGTAACCTTCTAACCCAGTTGCAAATCGAATGATGGTTAATTGTTCATTTGACTGTATTCATTTAGGAGGCTTTTTCTCTCTCTAGAATTGTGATCCTAAATTATTTGCTGAAATTCTAATTAGTTTTGTTGCATGTTTTAACTTGATCGCCTTTATTTTTGAGTATTACTATTCACCTCATGAACTCCCACTTTCTATTTTATATATTTTGGCATCCCTTATCGTGACTTGAATAATTGGAGCACAACACTAGACTTTTCCTTCCAACAACTTTTGCAAGCAAGACCTACACGAGCCCACCTTCATGTAGGTATATCACGTGCCACTAAAACATGTCTCCTTGTACTTTATTTTTATGATGCGACTTACGGGTCATAAAGACTGGACTCTAATCCCTACCGTGAAACCAATATACTTTTTAAACTTGAGAGGAGACTCGACCTCGACTCCATTCTTTCGACCCAATATACAATCTTGTCCTACTTAATTCCTTACATGCTTCACCTTGCATTTTATCTTGATTGCTGGACCTATCACACCATTAGTTAATTCTTTAAGTTGGGTAGAATACCTTATGAACTAGCAACCCCTTTTGACCTAGTGACCTATATTAGCAAGCTTATCCTAGAATCTAGATGACCTAACCCGTCTAGCCAACCAAGGACTTGGACAAGACTTGATTTTAAGGAATCTAGGACTATTTAATTCTCCTTTATCATGGTTCCTTACTTATACTTTGACTATTTTAATGCTAACTTAGCATAAATTTTGCAAGCTTAATTTCTTATCAAAGCTTGATCATGACATATCTTATTGGGTCGCTCCTACTAACATATTGTCTAATCAGAACCGGTGCGTGATGGTCTGATCAACCTATTGCACTTGTTCGCTTTTCGTATATCATTTACGTGGATGGAGACGTAGTTAACTCGGCCCTAGAGTCTCCCCCGCGACTGCCTTGGCAATTCTTTTAACTTATTCGGACGTCTTTGAATCACGTATTCGTACTCGATAAATATCTCCTTTTGAACATGCATTTGCTTTCGCCTTCACCTATTTTAGAAGGACGAAGGCGTTATACTAGAACTTCCTCTAGCCATTCCTATCGCGATTTCTTGCGACATGATTGTTGAACCATTGTCATTGCTTGCTCCCCATCGATACCCCTCGTATCTTCTCACCCCCCCCCCCCCCCCCCGCAAATTCTTAATTTCGAGGACGAAATTCTTTTACAAATTTCTACTGTATTTTTTTAAATTTTGGTACTGATTTAAAATTTTTGTATTGTACGTCGCATAGTCATATTGTACGTCGTGCACAGAATTTTATTTTTCGTTTTGCTCGACGAGTGCGAATATGTGCGAGGTACATATTTTCAGAAAAATATTTTTATTATATAGATTTATTTTTATGGAAAATATAGTTTCCAAAGTAATTATATATATTTACCGTTATTGCCAAAACCTTATATAAATTAAAAGGGTAATTTATTTTGTTGTTTAATAATAAGTAGTAGTTTAGAAACAATTTGGTTTATGTAAAATATATTCTAGATATTTGCGAGATTTGGAATTTACGTATTAATCTATTTTATCACTTACAAAAGCTACTTTATAAATTAATATTTAAATAATATTCTTGATTTTCAAAATTAATTAATAGCATATTTTAATAGATGTGAAAAAGATATTTTTAATCTTGTTTAATTTAATAGTTTATAAATTTGGATAATTTAAATTAGGAAAGGATTTTATTGACCTTATTTTAAAATGGCTTTTAAATTAAAGATAAGTTTTTATCTATATTGAATTGGATTTTAAACCGATTTTAAATTTATGGTAGAATTTATATTTATTAGAGATTAGAGGATCTAGATTTAAAATAGAGTTTTATTTAAATTGAGATTCGATTTAAATTGAATTCGCATTTAGATTTGGATTTGATTTTAAATTAAATTACGATCTATCTAATGGGGATTTAAAACATCCCAATCCTAATCCTAATGGGAATTCCCACATCCTATATATATAGGTAGGTACTCGTCCATAATTTGCTACCATCCAAATTGTGCATCGTGTCGGTGCCTCCCTACCTCCACTATATTTCCAGTACATATACAATTATCTCCACCGTGTCCGACAACCCCGGACACCGAACCGTTCTGTGTCACGCAGGAAACGTACCCAATACAACAACACCCCGACACATACAATCAGACCCTAAACCTAACCCTAGCCCCGGTCCAGCCTGATCTGTCGTCCGTCGAAGTTCCCAACCGGGAAGTTCCCCTACCACCACCGTCTCCTCCTTGCCCCGACTCCCCACAACCACTGCCACAACCACCTCCATCGACTCCATCCCTTACGACCAAACCACCACCTTCCACTCCATTACTACCATCACCGCCCTCCTCTCGACCATTCCGGTCAAAGCAAGCGGCCAACAGCACCAACATCGACCACCTCGTCGCCCGGCTAACTCCCATCGCCACAGCCCCTCAATCATCAACACCATGACCACCATCGCCAACACCCCGCTCATCACCAAAACCACAGCCAAAGGAAAAAGAGCAGTAGAAACCTCACCTCGACGTTGCCACATCCTCGACGTGGTCGTCGTGCCCGCGTATAGTCTCCAGATCCGGAGAACGCCGCCTGACCACGGGTCCAGAACGCTCCGCAGATCCGCCGCCGCGTTCCGGTGCTTCCCCAGCGCACTCACCGCCAGCGGGACTCCTTGCGGCAACCCCGCCCCTTCGACCCGGTCCGGTGAAGCCGCACGACCGCCGCATCACTCCGCGCAGGCCGGCCCGCGTCACCCACCACCAGAGGAAAGCGCGCCCCAGCCGGAAACCCTTCGCCCGCCACCGATTCCGCCGGAAAACTCCGAGCGCTCCGCCTCCAACTTTTCGTGAGCCGCCCATCTCCTCCACGCCGGCAGACCACGCCTCCGCCACAGGACCGGTGAGAACCGCCCGGCGCGCGTCGAAACCCAGCCCTCCGCCATGCTTCCACCGCACAGCCGGCCGCCTCCCGTGCGGTCGGAGCTAGCGCCGACCGCCGAACCCTTCTTCCCGCCGACAACGAGCAGCCGCCCTTCCGCTCCGCCGCCTAGATTTCTCCGCGCCGAGGAGCCGCAACCACCGCAGCCGCTGCAACTTCCTCCGCCGCGCGCCAGCCTCCGTGAACTCCGCTGTGCGCGCGTCTCCTCTCACCGCCAGCCACGACCGGAGCTCCGCCGTGTGGGTTCCCCTCTCCGCCTCGGCCGCCGCCGCCGCGAGGAACCCGGCCAAGCCGCCGGTGAGTTTCCCCACTTTCGATCTCTAATTTTCCCTCATCTCTCTCTCTCTCCCTCTCTCTCAGTATCAGTATGTACGAATTGGGGAAGAGTGAATGTTTTTTTTGGGGTATATTATTATTTATTATTATTACTATTGTTATGTTATTATTATTAATTACTATTATTAAGTTATTATATATTGTATCATTATCATTATCTTTATTATTATTATTATTATTATTATTATTATTATTATTATTATTATTATTATTATATACTGTCTTTTTAGGGTTGTATCATTAATATTATTTTTAACATTATGATTTTATTCTTACTATTGTGGTTACTAGCATCATTAGCTATATAAATTTCTATTGTTAGTAAAAGAATTTTTGCAATAAATATTTTATTAGTATAAATTTTAAAGTGGTTTTCCTAAAATGTTTTCTAAATAGCGTTTATAGTTGAGCAAAAACTAGAGTTAGCTTTAAATTATATTTTATATATATATATATATATATATATATATATATATATATATATATATATATATATATATATATATATTGTTTTCAAGTATTTACCAACAAAATCTAGTTTTAAATAATATAAATATTTTCTAATAATTTCGAAAGTATATTTTTGACTAAAACTTTCCGAAACCAAAATACTCTCTCTGCTTGGTTGTTCGTGATTATGACTAACTAAATCATTTCCTCCATTGTCGGAACTGGACTCCTTCCTATCGACCCGGCTGGTCAAGCTATCTGGACATTATCATGATCACCGCACAACACCAGGCGTCCTACCAGGCAAGACACCTTGCCACTACTGTTTAAATTTTCTGCTCAATATCATGCATGTTTTAGTTGTTTATTTTTAAATTATATGTAAATGTAAATTACTATATTTTTGCAATTGGCTTAGAGTTAAGGGACTACCGTCAAATTTAGTGTGTCTCATTGACTTGTCACGATTGTACACGAGATGTGTGTGAGCTGCGAGTCGCATTTAGCTTCGGACTTGCGTATCGACCGTACATCGGTGCGTAAAGGCCGTACGTTAGGATGTAACTGCTAATAGATTTTTGGTAGAAGACTTGGCAGTTACTAAGGATTAAACAGTGTCGTGGAGGCGACGCATGTATAGTATCATTGGGAGGGGGAAGACAGTTATTAGCGTAGGGGCTACCTGTTCAGTACACATATAGATTTGGGCCGATAGTGTCTCGGATGAGCGCTACTTACTGCCCCGGGGCCGATAGTTCTCATATGAGAACTACTTTCTGCCCATAGTTGATAGTGCCTCTTATTAGCGCTACCTACTACTACTCTCTCTCCATCTATGTTGAACACTATAAGCTCCTGCGTAGAACGTTGTCTTCTCAAAGTATATATCACATAGAATGGTTAGGACCCTTTACGCATGTATGTTTTCTATTGAGCTCTTATTATTCAGTTTATGGCATGATATTATGTGTCTTGTTATGTCCCTCTGAGGACCTGGTTTTCCCCAGGTGTGTGTTTTCGTGATTTTTTGCAGGTGCTCTAGCTAAGGCCATGTCTTGTGCTCCATTCCGTCGTGATGATTACTCTGGGATTCGTCATTTGCTCTCGCTTGCTAAATTCTTTTCTTGTATATTTTTCTCTATTTAATTTGGTTGGTAGTGGACTTTGTCTCCACCCAACTATTGTGTACATGACAAACTGAAAGTTGCTTTATATCATTATTTATCTTTGTGGATGAGATTTAGTTGTCTTGGATTACTACATTTACAGCTTATGTATACATACGAGGTCCATGTATTTCGTATGTATACAGCTGGCATGTCTACGTACTTGGTCCTACGTATTTTGGGACTGGGGCATTACAGTGTTGTTGGGATAGGCACATGGGGTGGTGACCCTAAGGAGGAAACTGTGTGGATAATTTTACTAGGAGGTATGGATAAGGCTCCAAGAAAAGCATTCATGCTTTTTGCTCTTAGGAAATTAATTTCCATTGGGGCTAAGCCCCGCGACTCGAACTCATGGGCTCATGAGACGTAATGTGGTATTTTGTTAGCGCACTTTGCACTTAGCACATCAGCATCGTCGTTAGGCGCATAGTGCGCTTAAGTTGCGCTCGTTGCGCGGCCACGTTGCGCGGCCCAGTTGCGCGCCCAGGTTGCGTCCAGGTTGAGTCCACTTTGCGCAGGGTACGCGGGTGCGCTGGGTTGAGTGGGGTGCGCGCGTGCGCGGGTGCGTGGGTTGCGCAGGTGCGCTAGGTTGCGCGGGTGCACGGGCGCGCGGGTTGCGCCAGTTGCGCTGGTTGCGCTGGTTGCGCAGCGTGCGCAGTGTGCGCTGGTTGTGCTGATGGCGTGCTCGCAACTCATTCAATGGCGCAACTCGTGCAGTTCGTGGCTGTCCACGTTATGACTGATTCATAATGTGCGATAACTGATCCTGAAACTGTGGATCTGACATTAAATTGTGGCGCACATTGCGGATCTGAGTAGTTACAACAGTGGCTATATAAATAGAGCCTCTTTTCTCTCGAGAGAGACTTAGAGACTTCAGAAAATCACGAAGAGAGAAGAGAGTGATGTTCGAGCCATTAAATCGTTGTCCTGTCCTTGTCTTTCCGAGCAGTCCGTCATAGAGCAGATTACCAGAGCGTTCCAGAGTTCTTTTTGAACTTGCTGGTTCCTGGAAGCTGACCGTGTGGACGGATCTAGCTTTGAGCACTGGTGTTCTTGACACCCCAGCAGGCCACAACCTTCCATCTATCGCCTGTCATCTTCGCTGCTGCCTTTAGCATTTCGATTAGTACCTTATGTTTAGAAGTACTACTATCGTTTGCTACGTTTACGAAATCTTTTTGGATTTTCGTATTCCAGAATCCTCCTAGAATCTCTGTTACGCACCTTCCTTGAAGCGTTGCGTTGAAACGTTGCTTTTACAACTGTTTCATTTAGTTTTCTATTGAAAATTGTGCCCCGGTTCTAACACTTGACAAGTGTACCACAAACGGAGCCTCTGAGAATTGTCAAACTGTCAATGTTAAACGCGTGTGTAACACAAACAGAGCTTCATAATGGAATTTCTAACGTCATATACCTTGCTTTCTGAAGTGCATGTATGCCGTATACAAGTCTATATGTTTCGTCAAATTTTTTTTCCGAAGAATATCTCGTAAAAGTGATGACATGGTATACATGCACTTCCCGAAATCAAATAGCTATTGCATTCACATCTTTACGAGGCATATACTTTGATTGCATGGACATGTGCACTTGCTCAATACATATATGCACTATGCCTACTTCCTCTTCTGGCGCACAAGTCTTGTACCGGTCCTTGTATGGTTTCCAAACCCAATATGGCGCCTATGGTTGTTGACATATCGGGTCAGATCAGGCCAGGGTAGTGCTAGTTCGGTATCCGTTGCTCCTACCCATAAAAGCTTCAAGATGGGTGCCGCTCCTCTCTCTCTCTCTCTCTCTCTCTCTCTCTATATATATATATATATTTTTTTTTGGAAAAAGGGTAAATATTATTCCATCATCGCAATAATGTTACAACATAAGATACAATCCCAACTCAGGGGGACATAACTAGTACATCCGACTCAATATTATGGAGTATGCCCACCACAGGTGTGGATAGTCCCTCATAAATGCGCCGGTTCCTCTCCCTCCAGACATGCCAAACTGACGCAGCAAGTCTCAATCTAGCACGCCTAGCCCAGCTCTGCTCCATGCCCCTGCGATCACCAATCCACTTAAGGATTTCTCTGAAGTCCCGCTCCCTGCCAACCCCTCCCAAGTGTCTCCGGCTCTGCTCTGCCCATATGCTCCACGCCATATGGCACTGGAAGAACAGGTGCCCAATAGATTCAGGTTCTGTCTCACACAAAACACACTTAGGATCAGGGACAGAAACCCCGAACCGAAGCAATCTGTCCCGAGTGAGCAACCGGCCCAGCACCAGTTTGTATGCAGATAGTTGCATCTTCCTGGCGAGCCCCTTCCCCCAGACAAAGTCATACTCCTCAATATCATCGAAGTGGGGGCGGACAAGGTCGTAGCAGCTGCTAAATCGGAACTCCCCAGCACCCTCCGAGCGGCCGGGAGGGGCCCACATCCATATATCAGACAGTGCCGTAGGAGTGATCTGCACCTGTCTGATCTCCTCAACTACCGTAGCAGTGAACCGGTACTCCTCAGGCCTCCATACCCCTCCCCGGATGATGTGCCGACACGTCAGTCCTCTGTATGCCACGCCGTCCCGCTGGGGGCCCAGAATCTCCAGGAGAGACTGACCTGAGATCCACGGATCGAGCCAAAGATCCGTCTCCCTTCCCTCCCTCATCCGCCTCCGCAACGCCGTCCGAAGAACAGGACGGGTCCTCAGGATATGCTTGAAAGACACAGAGAAGTTGTTGTCAATTTCACATACCCAGAAGTTTCTGCCCCGGAGATACCGACTCGTCATCCAGGCCGACCATAGAGAATCACCCTGAAGGAATCTCCATGCCAGCTTGATCCCCGCCGCCTCCCTGACAGAAACAAGAGATCGCAGACCCACCCCTCCCTCTTTCCTAGGCCGACAGAGCTGCTCCCAGGAGATGGCATGTATCCCCCCATGCCAGATGAACTTGGCACAAATGCCTTCAATCTTTCTGATAGTAGCCAGAGGAACCATAATCGATTGGAGCCAGAACAGAGCAATAGCAGAAATGACCGAGCGGACCAGCTCAATACGCCCTCCAAACGATAGGCCCGTCGCCTGCCAGCCCTCAACCCTCCTCTGTGCAAAATCCACCAGGCTCTGACAGTCACGATCCTTCGCATAGTTGACGGAGAGGGGCACCCCCAGATATTTCACCGGAAGGTCCCCCTTTTCCACCCCAAGCTCCATAGCCCGCTCCTCCTTCAAAGTGCAAGAGTTGCTGAAGTATACTTTACTCTTGTCCCTGTTCAGCCGGAGGCCCGATAGCTGACCGAACTCCTCCATCACTGCCGCAAGCTCCCTCATCCCTCGCATGGAAGGCCTCAGCAGGACCAAAAGGTCATCTGCATAAATGAGATGAGAGATCACCGGAGAGACCCTGCTGTATATCGGTACAATCCTCTCCCGATGTACCGCGATGTCCATCAGACATGTGAAATACTCCATCACAAGGGTGAATAGGTAGGGGGAAAGCGGGTCCCCCTGCCGAAGCCCCCTGCTGCTGCCGAAGAACCCGTAGGGGATACCCTGGATGAGGACCGAGAATGTAGGAGAAGTGATGCACTCTCTGACTCTATCCACCCAAGTCTCAGAGAAGCCCATCGCACCCATCAAATGACAGAGGAAGTCCCTGTTGACGGTGTCGTAGGCTTTCCTCAGGTCGAGCTTCACACACGCCTTCATCCCTCCTGGCTTGTGGAACTCCCGAATCAGCTCATGAGCCAGCAGGCTATGCTCCGCAATAGACCGCCCCTTAATGAAGGCCGCCTGATTCCGAGACACCAGACCCTGCATAGCTTCCTCCATCCTCCTGCACATGAGATGAGTAATTATTTTATACAAATAATTACAGCAAGCAATCGGTCGAAAGTCAGCAAGAGATGTCGCCCCCTCTTTCTTGGGCACAAGCGTCAGGAAGGTGTGGTTCAGCTCCTTCAGGAGCTTGCCCGTATCAAAGAACTCCTGAACAGCCGCAAGGACCGGGGCCTTAAGGGAATTCCAATGGCGTTTGTAGAACCCACTGGAGAACCCATCCGGCCCAGGAGCCTTGGAAGCATCAGCCTGCATCACAATCGTCTCCACCTCCGCCATCTGGATAGGGGCCATAAGAAGACTGTTGCCGTACTCCGTAATCAACGTCTTCGTAATCAGCTGCGGAAAAACCGAGGGATAATCCGTCTGATGATAAAGCTCCGAGTAGAACTGGACAGCCTCCTCCTGGATAGCAACCTGGTCAGTCACAAGTCGCCCGTCGCTGCCAATCAGACGCTGGATACGGTTCCGGTGCTGACGCGCCCGGATGACATCGTAGAAGAATTTGGTGCAGCGATCCCCATCCTTGAGCCAGGAGCATTTGGCCCGTTGGGCCGCACTGATCTCCTGCTGGAGCCTCAAGGTGTTGACCTCTGCAGCCAGACTCTTCTCTCTAGTCGCCAGCTCCCCACTCAACATGTCGCCCTGGAGCTCTGCCTGCAGATCACGCAGCTCCGCCTCCTTCTCCTGCAGGGAAGTCCGGGGGAGTGCCCTCACCCAGTTCCGGATGGCGCGTTTAGCGCTCTTCAGCCTGTGAACCATGCAGAACTGGGCAGTGCCATCCACCTCCTGGCCAAGTCCTCCCGCCACAGTCTCCTCATAGCCAGCTGATAGGAACCAGCTGTTGTCATACCGGAACGGACGGGCTCTCCATCTGGGACTCTCCACGAAGCGCACCAGAATCGGCGAGTGGTCACTGGTCCCCGCAGGGAGCCCCTCAGCCACAGAAGAAGGGAATAGTCGGAACCAGTCACTGTTCCCCAAGGCCCGATCCAGCTGGCATGCCACCCTGCTCACCTCTGCCTTGTTGTGCCAGGTCCATATGTGTCCTATCCTCTCCAGGTCCCTGAGCCCGGACTGGAGGAGACAAGACTGAAAATCAGAAAGTATCTGGTCCGGCACCGGCCGCCCCCCCAGCTTCTCTCCCCGGTATAGCGTAGCATTGAAGTCTCCCATAATAAGAAGGGGGAGATGCCGATGCCTCGCTAGTGAGCTCAACCTGATGATGTCCTGCCACAAGGTCTCCCGACGCCTCCTGTCATTGTGCCCGTATACGGCACCCAGTAAGAAGTGGAATCCCCCCTTGTTGGTGAAGGAGATAGCCACCAGCTGGTCAGACATGAAAACCTCCTCGCCATCCCAACTAGCTCCATTCCATCTAACCCAGATCCTCGCCATATCACAGAGACCAAGGTTGTGAAGCTGGACCCAATCCGTAGGGGTTCTACGGGTCAGAGTTTTCGCCCCCCTGATCTTAGTCTCAAGTAATATCGAGATTTCACACTGTTCCTTCCTCAGCACCTCACTAATCTCCTTCCATCTCCCCAGAGAACACCCCCCCCGGACATTCCAGGCAAGGGCCGACATCTAAATCACTGGTGGGGTCCCCTGAACATCCTCTGGAGGGGCACCCGGGGAGAGTGCAACCTCCATATCACTGGTATCCTCATCTCTATCCCCCTGTAGAAGGGGGGGGGCCATGGCCCCGTGTGGGTCCCCCTGCGGGGGAGGCTGTGCAAGTACTGCCACCCATTTCGGGTTGACCTGCCACACTCTCTCTGTCCCGCCCTGTCCGCTGTCCTCACCATGTGCCTCCGTAGCCTGGCGCTTCCGACTGTACACCTGAATAGCAAGCGCTTCTTTATCTCCCTGTCGCCTGTCCTCCTGGCCCATACTCCTGGTGGTCATGGTCCTCGTCCCCACATACTCAACCAACGCTCCAGCAAGATCCTCCGTCGGGGGCCCCTCACCCTCCCCCGAGATGAGGGGAGAGTCTGCCTCCATATCAGCCTCCATCGCGCCCACCTGGTCCCCAATGGGGGAGTCATCTGCACCACCTGCCGCCCGCACAGCCTCCTCCGGCACCACCTCAGAAGCTCCCCCACGTCTACACGCGCTCGGGAGATGCCCGAAGCATGCACATGCCGGATATCTGGGGGGGACCCACTCATACTCCACCCTCTGCCAAGCGAACTGGCCGGCAGGAGTCCTGTACTTCAGCTGCTCAGGTAGGTCCAAACTGGCGTCAATCTCCACAAAAACCCGAGCATACAGCAGTCTAGACCTGAAGGTGGTGGCCTCATCCGCCTTAATCGGCTTGCCAATGAGGCTGGCAAGTCTCATAAGCAGTGGGACACTCCAGAAGCGTACCGGGAACTCAGGGAAACGAACCCACACTGGCACAGCATTGAGCACCTCCTTCTCACACCTCAGGTCGGGAGTCCATTGCTTCAGAATGATGAGGCGACCGTCAAATGTCCATGGCCCTCCCTGGAGAATCCGAGTCACATCTTCTGCCAACCCAAATTTAACGAAATAGAAGCCGTTCTCCTTGGAGAAGAACTCCATGCTCCCCTTCGGCCGCCAGACTCTGTCCGCATATCCTCTGATCTGCCCGTAGAAGGGCTTGCTCCCCAACACGTATAGCACTAACGTGTTCTCCCAGAATGCCGTCACCTTTGCCACTTCATCGGCCGGGAAGTCGGCGCAGAGCTCACCCCCAATCTCCATAGGTGCAACGTACTCCATCGATGCCGGCGTCTTGGCGACCCCCACTTTGCATGCATCCGCCCAGGATACAGGCCGCGGGCCCGAACTCCGTGGTGGGGACGTCGGGGGTGGCCTGGCACTCGTGCTCGCAGCAGTAACTCTCCCTCCGATAACTGGGACAGCCGTCCCAGTCGCCCCTTTCGCACGAGGCCGCCATGCAATCCTGGCTTGTCCCTCCCGATCCCCCGAGTGTGCCTGTCCCCCCGATGTACCCGCTCTCCTGGCTATCCCCGCCCTCCTGTCCGATCCCTGGGTATAGGTTGTGCCCCTCCTAGCCTCAGGGATCTGTGATCTTTGCCCTCCTCCGCGTCGGACCCTCCGATTCTGGACCGTGGTCCATGCCCCCTCCTCGTCCTCCAATCCCGACGATGTTCTTTGGGCGGCGAACACCATCGGGGACCCCTCGGATGTCGTCGTCGTCGAATACCCAGCGGAACCCTTGCCCGGAGGGGGATTTCCCGCCCGCAGCCCGCCCCGGCCACCCCCCCCCCGCCTGGGGGGGGTCGCCGGCGGCCGCCCGCCCCCCGAGGGGGGTCGCCGGACCTCCCCGGGCCGTGGCCTGACCTGGCCCGCCTCCGCGGACGCGAGACACTGCAGCAGCACCATTTGCCGGCGGCCCGCCGCCGCCGACCGCCGCTGGCCGGTCGCCACCGGCCGCCCCCGCCACCCCCTTCCCTTTCCCGGGGTCCGGGGGGCGGTTAGCCGCCTCCACGCCGCTGAAACCCGATGCCCTAGCAGAGGGAGGAACAGTAGCCGCAGCCTGCATCTTTTTTTTTTTTTTTTTTTTTTTTTTTTTTTTTTTTCTATATATATATATATATATATATATATATATATATATATATATATACTACACACAAAAAACTAAACATCGAAATATTCATATGATAATGGAAACTAGTGTCATGTTAAGCCCAGAAAGTGCAGGCCTTTTTATCATGTGCTGGGAATGATATTGACACTTTGTCCAACATGTATAAAACGGACTGGCATAACTACTCATACAAAGTGTCCAACATGTATCTCAAATAAAAAAAGTCAACGTGATTGTTCAAATTTAACGTTTTAAAATCTTTTGATTTTATCTTTGTCTGAAATCAGATTTTTTTTTTAATTTCTAAATACGAGCATTACAGATTCTTACCCTCTTCTATTTCCTTTTATTCTTGCCTACCTTTTGTTACTTGCCTTATCCTTCTTATTGCATACCCTATTCAGTTTAGTTCCATAAAAAGAGTAATAAAAATCATCCAAAACTTTAATATATTTTTTTTCGTCCAAAAATATCACGACTTCATGAAAAACAATATAAAGTTTGTTGATTGATACCGTCTGATACGGTATGAAACTATACATGATGCAACCAACTCTTGTTGTTTATATTGTCTACCATGTGCCAATATTATGTGCGCCAATGAGTAGTGGCTGTGCTTTGATATGCTTTACAAATATATGCAAGAAGGATACTACCAAGAGGTGCAAAATGTATTAGGACTAGAAATTACCCATCTCACTGCTACAAAATGTTCCTTCAAAAAATCGGGTTGTGTGTAAATTCTCAAAGAATGACTTGGAGCGACCGGAGATAAAGTAGTTGTTATGATCCTCATTGCTTCCAAATATAATTATAAGGTCCTAGAAACCGAACAAAGTGAACCTGATGAGAAGATAAGTATTAACCACCAATAGCCATTGGTTTTGCTATGAGAACCATAGGTCATAACCTATGAGAAGCTATTTGATTTCTTTAGTCTTCCCAATAAATCTAACACTTGTAAGAAAAGATGAGAAGAATATACAACATGCAAGAAAATAGTTAAAAAAAATGAGGAACGTAATTATGAACTGAGCAATTAAAGAATCAACCGAAATTCAATTCCGGTCACCTCTATTAATCACCTTTGCAACTGATTCTGCATTATCATCTCCTTGTTTAAAGCAGGACCATAGAGCACGTTCATCGATGTACAGGTTAGCAGCATAACCAATCTCTAACATTGGTTCACAAGCTGTTGAAAATGCAAGATCTTCGTAATAATTCATTGCCTTCTCCAGCTATATTAACATAATGTGAATACAAATAAGAGAGATGGAGCAAACATAATTATAGGTTCAAATCAATGAGAACTTGAATCAGATTCATAACTAGAAAGTAGAAACCCACACCATAAATTTTTTTTTTGAGGGTGTCCACTTCTTAATGGTGCTTGGAGGCATGTCTCCAAGGGGGCTCGCACCCGGGCCACTGCATCGGGGTGCTCCACCGTTCCCAACGGGCTACGGCCACAGGGACAAAACCCATATTAGTCCCGGGGCTTGATCAAAGATGGTAGACTCGATGTCGAGATCAGAGGTTCAACAAACGTTCACCTTCTGATTATTCTCGAGATCCAAGAGGAACACTATAATATGAATCTGATTACAAAAGCAACAATAATCAGAAAGTAAATCTCACGTTCTTCCTCGCAATCGCAGTGGCTGACGGACAGAACTGAGTTCAGAAAATAAACACGTTCTTCCTTGCAATCATAGTTGCAGACGGACAGAACTGAGTTACAACTCAGATGAAGGAGAAGAAAGAAGAAAGAAGAAGAGGAAAGGTTCTTGCTGGGGTGATTAAGATCACCGTTGCTCAAAGCAAGATTCGCCCCAACACGATCTGCTCCCAGGAACCAGCAAGTTCACGAAGAACTTCTGGAACGCTCGTAAGTCAATATTTGAGACTTGAACGGGCTTTCTGGACTTTACAGACTCTCTTAACTCTCTTCTTGGTGCATCTTTCAAAGGAGGCCAAAGGGCTCTATTTATAGAGTGGAGTTGAGACTTCACGTCTTCTCCTATCCGATGTGGGACTAAAATACCAATACTCAAAAATAGAGTTTGATATTTAGATCATCTCACAATCAGCATAGAAGTGTGCCAGTCCACGCCTACCCCCCGAACACTCCCGTGCATGCACGAAACATCCTGGAGTCCGTGTCCGAGTCCGAGTCCGCACAACAAAAATTAACTTGCATCCTTGTTGGATTTAATCCTTTTTCCTTCTAGGAAAATACTCCGACATGGCACAAACTTGTGCCCCACTACACCACATGTGCACACCTCAACACAAGCAATGCATTATATTGAGATACTCACCATTTGGTGTAGCTAATGTGGGATTATCTTTTCTAGTCCAAAGGCAAAAACACCAACAATCCCCCACATATCTCAATATATGGGTTGAGCGTTCCCCACAGTGACTGCCCATCATGCATTAGGAGAGATGTCGCTACGACTTGAATCTTTCCGCATAGGTTAAATAACAGCATGATACAAGAATGGACAAAGCCTTGAATTCTGCACCATAACTGCAATTCTTCCTACTCACATAATGACATCAACTGTGCTTCTGGCTGCACATTGAAGGCCTTGTGCCAGCCTGGTTTCAGTGTATAATTTTTGGGCGTCTACAAGTTTACCCTCAAGAGACGGCCTGATATCTCTGTCCATACACTATAGGTGAGTTCTTTATAAAGAGTCATGGCATGAAGCATTGCGCTTCTTTGCGGTGCTACGCCGCTATGACATGGCTTAATGTCGAGGCTTTACCCCACCTGGGTACCTCATCGTAGTGTCATACTACTGTAGCATGAGGTCACAGGCCTCTTTGTAGTGCCAAACTACCCAGCATGAAGCCTTGTGCTTCCGTGCGGTGTTACGCCGCTATGACATGGCTCATAAAGCCGAGGCTTTACCCTAACTGGAACCTCTTCGTGGTGTCATGCCACTGTAACATGAGGACGTCGTCCTCTTTGTAGTGTTGTCTACCTCTCTTTATTATGATTATCATACAACATTAGGTTACCTGCCTATTTACGGTGCTACTCCGCTGTGACTCGGCTTGCAAAGCCGAGGCATTACCCCTACCTGGGAACCTCATGGTGGAGTCACCCCACTGTAGCATGGAGTTACACTCCTTGTAGTACTGCGCTACCGTACTTTCTGTAAAGCACTCCAGGCATTCACTCTGCTTGAAAACTCATTAAGGCATTTAAGCCAACGTTCCCACATGATCCATTTTTCGCAGAAAACAACAGTAGACAACAGTGGTTGTAGGTCCGTAACCTCTCCATGTCACAGAGGACAAATACCCACCATTCCTGATATTCTTCAGGTTAATAGTCCTCCCTTGAACCAAAAGCTAGATGCCTAGTAGATTTCTCTTTGAACTAATAGCATAAAACTTTATGGTAGGATTGTAATAACACAATATCAGAATGCCTTCAAGCCCATTTTACAAGCTGTGTCATCGACCAGCTGGCGCTTGAGGCCCTTGGTGAACAGATCCGCCAGGTTCTCCTGACTCCGAACATCAATCACTGTAATAACACCCCTCTTGATGAGATCGTGTACTGCCCTGTGCTTTAACCACACATTCCTCTTCTTTCCGTTGAAGAGGTCATTTGATGCCACCGCCGCAGTCGGCTGATTGTCGCAGTATATCGGTATCGCCGGTATTTGTGTCCCAACCACTGGAAGATGATATATGAGCTTCCAAAGCCATTCTGCTTTCTCTGCTGCGGTATTAAGTACAAAGAACTCATATTTCATGGATGACCGCGAGAGCATAGTCTGCTTCTTCGATTTCCACGATATAGCAGCTCCACCCATTGTGAAAATGTATCCACCTGTGGACCTCTCGCTCTCCACTTCTGAGCACCAGCTGGCATCACTGAAGCCTTCCACTACAGGCGGATCTCCGTTGGAGTGCAGTGCATATGTCTGAGTCTTCTTGAGATATCTCATAACCCGTTTT
This sequence comes from Iris pallida, assembly GCA_029216955.1. Classification (NCBI taxonomy): domain Eukaryota; kingdom Viridiplantae; phylum Streptophyta; class Magnoliopsida; order Asparagales; family Iridaceae; genus Iris; species Iris pallida. Next base: position 13,219,937 of record JANAVB010024999.1, on the reverse strand, counting down.
ACAGCTTTCCAGTGCTCAATGTCTGGGTTGCTCGTAAAACGACTCAGCATTCTCACAGCGAAAGCTATGTCAGGCCTTGTGGCAGTAGTAGCATACATCAAACTTCCGATTATGCTTGCATACTCCAGCTGCCTGACGCTTTCTCTTGAATTAGCTTCAGTTTCAGATCACACTTGTACGGCGTATCGATCCCTGGAAGATCCTGATACCCGTAACGAGTGATCATCTTCTCAACATAATGAGACTGTGACAACGCTAGTCCAGTGTCTGTCTGGATGAGCTTGAGTCCCAAGATAACATCAGCATCCTCCAAGTCCTTCATACTGAACTTCGTCGAGAGGAACTTCTTTGTCTCCGTGACACAGCTTATATCCGTACCTAGGATTAGCATATCGTCCACGTATAGACAAACGATGACTCCTCTTCCGTCAGCAAACTTCGTATAGACGTACTTCTCTGTTTCACTGACCCTATAGCCATTTGACCTTATGACTTTGTCAAACTTCTCATGCCACATTTTGGGAGCTTGTTTTAAACCGTACAGAGATTTCACCAATTTGCAGACTTTGTCTTCAAGACCTTTGACGACAAACCCTTCTGGTTGTTGCATGTAGATCTCTTCGGTCAGCTCGCCATTCAGGAATGCTGTTTTCACATCCATCTGATGTATCACCATCTTATGTATCGCTGTGAGAGCAATCAACATTCTGATGGTGGTCATCCGAGCTACTGGAGCATACATGTCAAAGTAGTCGATCCCCTGCTTCTGAGAAAACCTCTTGGCCACCAACATGGCCTTGAACTTGTCAATAGTTCCATCTGCTTTCATCTTCTTCTTGAAGATCCATTTGCATCCGAGGGGTTTCGCTCTTTCAGGAAGATCAACCAACACCCAAGTGTTATTTGAGGTGATGGAATCAATTTTATTGTCAATCGCCTCCTTCCAGAAAATATCATCTTTGGTCTTCATCGTCTCATCATAGGTAAGCGGATCTGCTTCTACATGATAGGTGATGAAGTCATCTCCGAAGTTCTTCGGCCTCCTCGCTCGCTTCGACGACGGCTCAGCGAGTTCTGGTTCAACCGTTGTTTCAACAATAACATCTTCTTGGACAACTTCTTTATTGAAAATTTTAGTTTCTTGCACACCCTTATTGTTCTCCAATTTATCCGTAAGAACAATATTCTATGCCTTGCAAATTGTCTTCACGAGATTCGATGATATGATTTGACTCAATATCAAGAAATCTCTGAGCATCATTCTTCTCGGCATATCCCAAGAAGATCATCTTTGTAGTCCTAGTCCCCTGCTTCTGAATCTTCAGATCTGGGAGCTTCATATAAGCCAGAGACCCCACACTCGAATGACATTCAAGTTAGGTCTGACTTTGAACCAGTATTCATGAGGAGTTACGTCCGAAGTTGTATACGGTACTCTATTTAGAATAAAAGTGGTCGTCAATGCAGCTTCTTCCTATTAACATTTAGGAAGACCCGTAGTTAGCAGCATTGAGTTCATCATTTCTGTCAACGTTCTGTTTTTCCTCTCCGCTATTCCGTTAGATTGAGGGGAATACGGAGCAGTAGTCTCATTGATGATTCCATGTTCTTTGCAGAATGATGTGAATTCATGAGACCTATACTCTACATCTCGATCACTTCTGAGTAGTTGTAGATCGATTTAATGTTCAGCTTTAGCCCTGAAGTCTCTGAACTACTCGAATGCTGCATCCTTCTACTTGAGAAGTCATGCGAACGTGCACTTCGAGAAACACTTCGAACCGGCCTCTGTGGAAAATTGATAAAAGTCACAGATATCTGAGTGTACTAAGTCCAGATGATCAGTACTTTAGTTCAATCGTCTGAGCAGCTTTCCAACAGTCTTGTATTTGCACAGACCTTAAACTCCTCCACCTCCTTACCCCCACATTCCGAAGATAAGGTTCCGGTAGGACAGCTTGAGTCTACTTCTGTCATAGAACAACTCTTAGTCCACTCAATGAAGTAACTTCATCGCCATCAGCAGAAGTTCGAACATTCCTTCAGTACCGAACATCTTTTCGAAGCATATTCCTCGCCAAAAAATTACCATCTGGCTAGTACGAATGTCCATCTTTCAAGTCTATATCAGATAACAGACTTTCTGAGATCAGATTGCCAAAAAATCTCTGGTACGTGCAACACGCATTCCAGTGTCCTTGTCGGTGGTTAATAACCACTATCTCGATCTTCAGAACTTCTGCTAGATATATGTTCGCCATCGAGACCTTCGTCATAACATGGCTTGTCCTTGGTGAACAACTCCTTTGAGAGCACACGTGGTCAGATACACTGCTATTTTGGTTTGGACTTGGATTTGCATTCACTCATGCAGTGGCCATTCTTGTCACAGTTGAAGCAAGTCACGTGGGACTTGGACTTCTGTTGCTTGAACGAATGACCGTTCACTTTTAGATTAGTGGAGTCCTTCTTCTTGTGATGAGAAGCCACCTGCTTCCCCTTGAACTCTCTTGTCTGCACCAAGTCGGCCTTAGCCAGTTGTTTGGACAGAGAGTCCATCTTCTGTGGATCTCTTGTAGAAGATCTTCCAATATAATGTCCAGCTTCTTCCGATGTATTCTAGCATAGAAGTTGCTCCAACCAGCAGAAAATTTTGAGACTATCCCTCCAACGACAAACTTGTCGATGAGGGGTATCTTCTCGTCATCTAACTTCTGGCACAACTTCAGGAATTCCTTTACTTGAGGTAGCATCGCCATCTTGTCTTCGAAGAGCCACTTATGGTACTTCTCGACGATGAAAACTTTGGACCTGTTCTCATCATCTTTATATAGCTTACCCAAAGAATTTCAAATCTCTTTGGCCTTCACCTTCTTGGAATATGACTCTGCCAGAGAGTCTTCCATAGAATTGAGAATCAGCAGTTTACAGATGTTGTTTTCTCTCTTCCATTTGCTCTGTTTGACGAGTACAACAGCAATAGCATCGGCAGTTCCTCCTTCTGGAATCGTTGGTTCATCCTCAATCAACACATGGTCTACGTCTACGAGTTGAAGATTAAGGGTGACCTTCCTCTTCCAGATTTGGAAATATTCTCCGTCGAATTTCTTCAACTTGTTAAAGCTGGTATCGATGAGAGAAGCATGAGAGTTCTCCATCTACAAGGATCTTGCTTTGAGATTGTTAGTCCCGGGGCTTGATCAAAGATGGTAGACTCGATGTCGAGATCAGAGGTTCAACAAACGTTCACCTTCTGATTATTCTCGAGATCCAAGAGGAACACTATAATATGAATCTGATTACAAAAACAACAATAATCAGAAAGTAAATCTCACGTTCTTCCTCGCAATCGCAGTTGCTGACGGATAGAACTGAGTTCAGAAAATAAAGCTCACGTTCTTCCTTGCAATCGCAGTTGCAGACGGATAGAACTGAGTTACAACTCAGATGAAGGAGAAGAAAGAAGAAAGAAGAAGAGGAAAGGTTCTTGCTGGGGTGATTAAGATCACCGTTGCTCAAAGCAAGATTCGCCCCAACACGATCTGCTCCCAGGAACCAGCAAGTTCACGAAGAACTTCTGGAACGCTCGTAAGTCAATATTTGAGACTTGAACGGGCTTCCTGGACTTTACAGACTCCCTTAACTCTCTTCTTGGTGCATCTTTCAAAGGAGGCCAAGGGGCTCTATTTATAGAGTGGAGTTGAGACTTCACCTCTTCTCCTATCCGATGTGGGACTATCAATACTCAAAAATAGAGTTTGATATTTTAGATCATCCCACAATCAGCATAGAAGTGTGCCAGTCCACGCCTACCCCCCGAACACTCCCGTGCATGCACGAGACATCCTGGAGTCCGTGTCCGAGTCCGAGTCCGCACAACAAAAATTAACTTGCATCCTTGTTGGATTTAATCCTTTTTCCTTCTAGGAAAATACTCCCACATGGCACAAACTTGTGCCCCACTACACCACATGTGCACACCTCAACACAAGCAATGCATTATATTGAGATACTCACCATTTGGTGTAGCCGATGTGGGACTATCTTTTCTAGTCCAAAGGCAAAAACACCAACAACCCACACCATAGATATTGATGGTATTCTAGTTGCAAAAGAATATGCCATAAGCTGCTAGTAAAGACATGAATCGTAAGCACATAGTATGTAGTGAATATGATAGTAAATATTGATGGTATTCTAGTTGCTATTGATTTTCTAGAAAATATAAATATATTTCAGTCCATCAATTAGAGAGTTTGAGTTGGCTTCAATCGACAAATTTCAATTCCTACGCAAACAATCAATAAAAGCTATAATTCATGCTTCTAATGAAGTTTATGTGCATAATAATGCCATGTTACTATTTGGGCTCTATTTTACCTTAGCATGTAACCTGTCATGCAAGAATGCAAATAAAGAGGTTATAAAGTGCAAATCGCTGACCAGACCTAGGTTTCATGGGTACTCATCTAGGGGACCGTATTATGTAAGTACTAGGATCCGTATCCGACACGTCTCTGGGATGATACAATCATAACTCAGCTCAGTGTCTCAAGATCCAGCTCAGTAAACAGAAGGTTATATGTTTGTATCAGAGTATCAGAGCTCCTTCCCTCCAATTCATTCAAATCGGTCAGCTTTAGGTACCAACATTGCTCCCCAAGAAAACATTCACATCACGTAACCAAACAACATGCAGCATGCAGTGTTATAAGAAGCGAAAAAGAACAGAAACATGCACTATTACATTTGTATTTGGTTTATCCGAGCAAGTATGGGTGGAGGATTCGCAAGCTCCGCAACCCAATCCAGCCATGACAGTTCCTCCTAACACACAGAATTCATATCCCTCGCCTCATGTAACGCTATTGGGCACCTCCACTGCTATTCTCCAATTTACCACCACCACCTCAATTTGGTTCCATGAGAATTAACCCACCTATGACACATCTAGATTCACCTGCAAGTGGTTATCCATGGCAACATCAAGGGGTCAGAACACCCATGGGACAAGGAGTACATGCTAATCCATCTCCAGTTATGTCCACACCTACTCACTTGGGGCCACAGTTTGGTCTATTTCCTGGAGGACAAGGATGGGGCCAGCCACCACCTCTGAGACTCAAGATACCTGTCTTTGATGGTGTGGTAGATGTAGAGGAATGGTTATTACGAGTTGGTCATTACTTTAACTACTATTGTGTTCCTGAGTGGGAGAGAGTGAGGGTTTGTTCTGTGCCAATTGAAAGGCACAATCACCTATTGGTTCGACTGGCTTATGAAAATCTGAGTTATGAATTGGGAGTAGTTTTGCCAATGTATCAGAATTGAATTCGGCCCCTCCCAATTTACAGACCATGTTATTAAACTTAAACTCTTGAAGCAGGAAGGTTCGGTTCATGAGTATAAATTGCAGTTTCAAAAGCTTTCTAAAAGGGTAACTAACTTTCCTGAAGGTTGTTTGGTGAGCCAGTATATTGGAGGACTCAAGGAGGAGGTGAGGTATGAGGTTCAAATAGCTAATCCTGTTAATCTGCCATTAGCTATGCAATTGGCAAGACTCCAGGAGGCCAAGTTAGCAGCAGTTAAGAAGAGTCAGAGAATTACTCCCTATTCCAGTAAGAATTTGGTAAGCAGCTATGCTTCAAATAATGCTGAGGGAGCAAGAAAGTAGCTGTCCAGGCAACATACAACAAAATGCCAACAAACCACAACTTTCAAGCAGCTACCATATCCCCTAATGAATTAGTCAGGAGGAAGAACTTGGGGTTATGTTTCTTATGTGATGAAAAGTGGTCTAAAGGGCACAGGTGTAGGGAAAAAGAAGATGTACATGTTGGTATCAGATGAAGAAGAGGAGGACGCTGCCACTCTTGAACCTGTATCAGAAAATGCTGATAATGTTAATAACAATGTGCAAAGCTTGTTGAAACATCCCTGCAAGCTGTCTGTCAGTCTATATCACTCTACTATGAAGCTTAGAGGTACTCTCAAGAACAAACCTGTGATGATTTTGGTTGACTCAGGGTCAACTCATAATTTCATAGATACAGCCTTTAGTGAAAGACTCGGGCTACCTGTGTCTGATAACAGACCCTTTGAGGTTATGGTGGCTAATGGGGACAAGTTAACCAGCAAAGGATTATGTGAAGGAGTTATAATAGAATGTCAAGGCATCAAAATTACTGCAGATTTGCTACAACTGCCTATTACTGGTTGTCGCATAGTGTTAGGGGCTAGTTGGCTCAGTACACTAGGTGATATCATATGTAATTTCCAGGATCTCACTATGAAATTTACAGACAAGGGAGCAGTACAACAGTTAAAGGGGGGTGAAGTCTAGCAGTAAACAACTTATGAGGCAAAAACAACAGATTTTTGTTATCCAATTGTGTTCAAGTCAACTGCACAGTGTTGAGACTGGAACTGGGGAGGAAATGACTGAGCTAAGTGAACTTCTACAGAAATATAAGCAATTATTTGAAGAACCTACTGGGCTTCCACCTAAGAGAGCCTATGATCATACAATTCCCTTACTACCAGGGACAATTCCAGTATGTGCTAGGCCCTAAGACATCCCTATATCCACAAAAATGAAATCAAGAGGCAAGTTCAGGAAATGCTTAACTCAAGAATTATTAGGCCTTGTAACAGTTCTTACTCATCTACAGTAATACTAGTTAAGAAATCTGATGGCACAGGGAGGATGTGCATAGATTACAGGGGGCTCAATCAACATACTATTAAAGACAAGTTTCCAATTTATTGAGGAGCTGTTCGATGAATTAAATGGTGCTAAGTATTTCTCTAAACTGGATTTAAGCATGGTTTAAAGTATCGGCCGATACCGATCCGATACGGCCGATACCGATACGGTTTGGCATGTCCCGATCCGATACCGACCGATACCCGATACTTACCGATACCAACATTGAGGGTCTCTTTTCCGGTCAATTCGGCAAAGAAAATTAAACGAAAAAGACAAATCATCAAGGGTTTAAAGCATAATAAGATTGTAAAAATATGTAAAGAAGAAAATCAATCTATTATATGTAAACCAATCACTAAGGGTGATTATAATGTTATTTAATTTCAAAAGTAATACGAAATAACACTGAAAATACTTAAATTATTCCTATATGTATAAAATATATGTTTTTAAATGTAAATAATTTATTAATAATTATTTTTTTCCGATACCAAAAAATCCGATACTCCGATCCGAAACCGCCGATACTACCGATATCGCCGATACCACCGATATCGCCGATACCAATACTGGTAGGAATAGTCCGATACCGATACTGTGAACCTTGGATTTAAGGGCAGGTTACCACCAGATTAGAATGGATGAGCGGGATATACATAAAACAGTCTTTCGAACTCATGAAGGCCACTATGAGTTCATGGTAATGCCCTTTGGCCTCACTAATGCTCCTTCTACATTTCAAGCTATGATGAATGCTACTTTCAAAAGATATTTTTAGGAAATTTGTTCTTGTTTTCTTTGATGATATACTTGTTTTCTTTGATGATATACTTGTTTATAGCACCAACATATCTGAACACTATGTACACTTAGAAACAGACAAACAGTCTTCAAAATACTGGAGGAAAATCAACTGAGGGTGAAGAAGAGCAAAATGCTACTTTGGTCAGAGGCAGGTTGGCTATTTGGGCCATATCATATCAGGGGAAAGACTGGAAGTTGACATGGAGAAGGTTAAAGCAGTGGTGGAATGGCCAATTCCTAAAACTCTGAAGGACTTGAGAGGGTGTTTAGGACTCGATGGCTATTATAGGAGATTCATAAAGGGGTATGGCATGATAGCAGGTCCTCTAACAGATCTCCTCAAGAAGCACTCTTTTCAATGGGGACAAAAGGCACAAGAAGCATTTGAAGAATTAAAAAGAACCCTCACCCAACCCCCTACGTTGGTGATGCTCAATTTCAGTGAGGAATTTGTATTAGAATGTGATGCAAGTGGTGAAGGCATTGGAGCTGTTTTGATGCAAAAAGGTAGACCTATAGCCTTCTAAGCCAAAACCTCAAAGGGCTACTATCTTGTCCACCTATGAAAGGGAAATGTTAGCCATACTCTTGGCAGTTAAAAACTGGAATCAGTATCTATGGGGCAGGCAGTTCCTTATTATAACTGTTGATATATATATAGTGTTATTGGGCTTTAGTCCCACATTGGCTAGAATGATAGGAGAGGAGGCTAGCCTCTCCTATATATATGTTGTTATTCCCTTCACAATAAAATCACTTCAAGTCTCAACCTGGTATCAGAGCCTAAAATTGCTTAGAATACCGTCAGAGACCCCTCCTCTCCACAAACCCTAACCCTAATCTCATCCTCTTTCCCCTCTTCCACGCAGCCGCTGCCGCCCGCTGCCGCTGCAGCTGCCGCCGCTGCCGCCCGCTGCCGCTGCAGCTGCTGCCGCCGCTGCTGCTGCTGCTGCAGCTGCCGCGCCGCCGCCGCCGCTGCCGCGCTGCTGCTGTTGCTGTGCCGCTGTTGCGGCTGCAACTGCTGCTGCTGCTGCCGTGGTTGCCTCCGAGCACACCACTTTTAGGGCACCTACGCTGTAGGTCAGCCTGAATTAGGGCACCTACGCTGTAGGTCAGCCTGCACACCACTTTTAGGGCACCTACGCTGTAGGTCAGCCTGAATTAGGGCACCTACGCTGTAGGTCAGCCTGAAAGTTGCTGTACCGCTTTTTGCGGCTACAAGATTCATTGTACCGCTATTGCGGGTACAAAGATTCACGCTCGTTCTTGAGATCAATCTCAAGGAGATGCCTATAATCCCTAGATCCGATGAAATCAGACATATTCGGATTTAGGAGAGGACGGCGAGGACGAGCGTGAGTCGTGGAGCAAGTGTGAAGTGATCGAGAAGAAGCATCGATGGAGGAGATTCTCAAGAAGCTGGATGCTGACGATGTGGCGACATTGCTGAAGTTGATAAAGGTGTCGGCTGGTGAAAGCACGACACGAGCACCGCCAAAGTTGGAACTACCCTCCATCGATCTGAAGTTGGATGGACCAGCCACCTATTTGAGTTGGTCACGGCGGGTGAGAAGAACCCTTGCAGGTAAGAACCTGGAGGGATTCTTGACAGGCGAGAAGACAGAGCCGGAAGAGGGCTCGACAGGACGCAACGAGTGAAAATCCACTCATATGGTGATTTATATCTGGCTTCTCAACTCCTTAGTCCAGTCTATTGCTTCCACAGTAGATGGCATTGAGATGGTGAAAGACGTATGGGAGAAATTGAGAAGAACCTATGATGGCATAGGTAACAATCTACGGATCTTCCAGATAAAAGGGGAGATCGACGACACCGTACAAGGCGAGAAGACGGTGCAGGAGTACGCTACGGAGTTGGAACGTCTCTGGCTGGATTATGATCACCATTCCAAACGGGCAAGCTGCGGGGACCCAAAGTGCAAGGAGAGACAGGTGTGTCTGCAGGAGAGGACGATGAAATTCCTTAAGGGACTGACTGCAGCATTCACACAGAGGACAGCCTTACTCCTCGCCCAGCCAGAGATCCCTAGTCTCGAGGGGGCTATCTCAGCCATGATCCAGGAGGAGACGCGGATCAGATTACAGACAGGGACAGGCAGCATCATCGACAGGTGCTTTACCCGAAGTGAAGTCAGCACTAGCAGCTACCGGTTCGGGGGATACAGGATCCAAGGGAGAGCTCTGGCAACAGAATCGGCAGTGCTACAACTGTGGGGAGATGGGGCACCATCGATATGCTTGTACCAAACCACCTAAGGAGGGAGACTCAGGTGGTGGACGTGGACGAGGATATGCTGGACGTGGACGTGGTCGAGGAGGCCGACGAGGTGGTCGAGGAGGCTATCGGGCAAACCTGCTGGTGGCAGATGGGAATGGAGGAGCTGGCGGCGCCTTTACTGAGGAGGATCAGGCGCTACTGGACCTGCTGGAGAGAAAGCAAAAAGCGTCAATCGAAGGAGACAGGAGGAGCGGAGCAGAGGAGGCATCCACTCCATTCTTCAGAGGCAACGCCGCTATGTATGCCCATCCATCAGAAGGTACTGACGAGTCTCACGCTCTTGCATCTATGTCTTCCCTTAAAATGTCAGACTGGATTATCGACTCAGGAGCATCTCGGCATGTGACCGGAAATGCTAGTAAGTTTTCCTCGTACACTCACCTAGCATCGACAGACACCATTCAGACTGCGGATGGTACTTTCCAACCAGTGGTCGGTAAGGGTACTGTTAATTGTACGGGTTCAGTAAGGTTATCCAATGTTTTGCATGCTCCATCCTTCCCTGTCAGTCTCTTGTCTATTAGTTCTATAATTCTCCAACTAAAATGCATTGTTTCTTTTGATATTCCTAAGGTGATCTTCCAGGAGAAAGGGACGGGACGAAGACTTGGGACTGGCACTTGGCATGATGGACTGTGGTACCTAGATCAAGACGGACTGGACTCAGCATTGGTGTCTATGGCAGAGAAGGCTGGAATGGAGGAGCTGCAGCAGAGGACTGAAGACACTTTGATACTTCATCATAGGAGGATGGGGCATTCTTCCTTTGATACTCTAAATAAGTTGTATCCAGATATGTATGCAAAATCAAATAAAAGGAAATTAGTATGTGATGCATGTGAGTTAGGAAAACTTACTAGGAGTTCATATGTTGGAAATGGTCATAAGAGTTCTTCAGTCTTTGAGGTAGTTCATTCTGATGTTTGGGGTCCATGTGCTGCTAACACTATGAATGGGTATAAGTATTTTGTTTCGTTTATCGATTGTGCATCTCGTGTCACATGGCTGTATTTGATGAAGAACAAAAGTGATGTATTTGCTTGTTTTCGGGACTTTCATAAATATGTCCAGACTCAGTATAATGCAGTAGTGAAGATACTGAGATCTGACAATGTGACGGAGTATACCAATAGGACACTTGCAGAGTACTTGTCAGCACATGGAATACAGCATCAGACCTCTTGTGCATATACACCAGCACAAAATGGAGTAGCAGAAAGGAAGAACCGACATCTTCTGGAGACCGCAAGAAGCATGATGATCGACATGAATGTCCCACAACACCTATGGGGATATGCGGTGTTGACAAGCAGCTCAACTTATAAACAGGATGCCTTCAAAAGTCCTGGGATGGAAGTCTCCATGTGAAGTATTACAAGGTAATAATAGTGGAATACTTCCACTAAAGGTGTTTGGATGTGTGTGTTTTGTGAAGGACAACAGACCATTCGTTGGAAAACTTGACCCTAGAGCAGTCAAGTGCATCTTCGTAGGCTACTCAGCAACTCAGAAGGGGTATGTATGCTGGAGTCCAGTAGAGAAGAAGAAATTTGTTAGTATGGACGTCCACTTCCGGGAGCATGAGCCATATTACCGCCAGGATGGAACTTCGTATAACACGCCTCATACTACAAGTATAAGGCGAGAGGGGGAGATAGAGAACTTGGAGAATCTGGTGGTAACCGATTTAGAAGTTTGGCATAGAGACACGGTTGAGGAGGAACATGAAGGTGAAGCGGAACAGAGGGAGGAGACGAGAAGTGTTACACCTACGGCTCAGGGGGAGTTACTGACCTACAACAGGAGAAACAACAAGCAGACTACAGGACCAGTACCTACAGTGTCAGTGCCAAGTCCCTTGCCTGCGCCTGTCCCAACTCCTGAGACACCTACACCACCATCCTCCTCATCTACACCACCACCCTCCTCAGGTGATATCGTTCCTCCGATGTCTCCCATACCACTACCTACACGAAGGACTACTCGCAGCAATGCGGGAAATCCTCCGGACAGATATGGTTGGGATCTTGCTAAGTTTGTTTCTTATGATCATATATCTTCTTCTCATGGAGCATTTATAGCATCTTTGGATAGTATTACTGTACCTAACAATTGGCAGGTTGCCAAGAACGATCCAAAGTGGAAAGCGGCAATGCACGAGGAGTTGGGAGCTCTTGAGAAGAACCACACTTGGGAGCTGGTGAGACTGCCAGAAGGGAAAAGAGCAGTTGGATGTAAATGGGTTTTTACTGTGAAACAGAACCCAGATGGACAGGTTGAGCAGCTATAAAGCTCGACTGGTGGCAAAAGGATACAGTCAGACGTACGGCATCGACTATGACGAGACCTTTGCACCAGTGGCGAAGATGAGCACTGTCAGGACCTTGATCTCCCTGGCAGCCAATGGAGGGTGGAGGCTACACCAACTGGATGTGAAGAATGCATTTCTTCATGGAGATCTAGTAGAGGAGGTGTACATGGAGATACCACCAGGATTCGGCACAAAACAGACAGAAGGCAAGGTCTGCAGACTGAAGAAGTCTCTCTATGGACTGAAGCAGTCTCCTCGGGCATGGTTTGACAGGTTCAGGAGAGCAATGATAGGGATAGGATATCAGCAGATCAATGCTGATCACACTGTCTTCTTCAGACGGAGTGGAGGCCATATCACCATGCTTGCAGTATATGTAGATGATATGATTATCACAGGCAATGATGAGCAGGAGATCGCCCAACTCAAAGTAAAACTTGGCAAGGAGTTCGAGGTGAAAGATCTTGGCCCTCTTCGATACTTCCTTGGGATTGAGATTGCTCGAGATAATGAGGGAATCGTTCTTTCTCAAAGGAAGTACGCACTGGACCTGCTTACGGAAACAGGGATGATGGGATGTAAACCAGCTACGACACCGATAGACCAGAAGTTTAAACTGGATGCTGAAGCTGGAGAACCAGTTGACCGGGATAGATATCAGAGATTGGTGGGCAAGTTAATCTACTTAAGCCACACTCGACCTGATATCAGCTTTGCGGTAAGTGTAGTAAGCCGCTACATGCATGACCCCCGGAAGGGTCACATGGACGCAGTGTACCAGATTCTGAGGTACTTGAAGGGAGCCCCCGGGAAGGGACTGATCTTCAGAAGAAATAATCATGTAGGCATTGAGGGCTATTGTGATTCTGACTGGGCTAGCTGTGCTGACGACAGGAGATCCACATCGGGATACTGCATATTTGTAGGAGGCAACTTGGTCTCTTGGAGGAGTAAGAAGCAGTCAGTAGTGGCCAGATCAACAGCTGAAGCAGAGTATAGAGCTATGGCCTTGGGAGTCACAGAACTGTTGTGGTTGAAGAATATGCTGACGGAGCTAAAGCTGGACCAGGGAGCAAAGATGAAGCTATGGTGTGACAACCAGTCAGCTATTAATATTGCCAACAATCCAGTGCAGCATGACAGGACCAAACATATTGAGATTGACAGATTCTTCATCAAAGAAAAACTGGATAAAGGAGAACTAGAGCTGGGCTATGTTCCAACCAAAGATCAGGTAGCAGACGGACTGACAAAGGGGCTTAGTTCTATCAACATGATGAGAGGATGTGACAAGATGGGCTTAGTGAATATCTTTCGCCCATCTTGAGGGGGAGTGTTGATATATATATAGTGTTATTGGGCTTTAGTCCCACATTGGCTAGAATGATAGGAGAGGAGGCTAGCCTCTCCTATATATATGTTGTTATTCCATTCACAATAAAATCACTTCAAGTCTCAACCAACTGATCATAAATCACTGAAATATATGCTAGAGCAAAGGGTGTATACTGATGCTCAGTATAGGTGGGTCATGAAGCTTCATGGTTACCAATATAGAGTGGAGTATAAAAGGGGGAAGGAAAATCAAGCGGTAGATAGTTTGTACAGAAGAGAGGAGCCTGCATTGAATGCTATCTCAGTTGTCCATGCTGACTGGATAGACCAATTCAAGACTGAAATGAGCAACTCCAAATATTAGTGATTTGGAGAGAAAATGGGAGAAGGGACTCTTAAATCTTGATAAATATGCTATGAAAAATGGACTACTATACTACAAGAACAGATTGGTTTTAGATCCTCAATCTGATTTTGTCAAGATAATGCTAAGGGAGAATCATGATTTATTACAAGCAGGGTATTCTGGAACTTTGAAGACATTGCAGAGGGTAAAAAGTGTTTGCTATTGGCAGGGCATGAAGAAGTCAGTGAAGACTTATGTGAGGCAGTGTGAAGTTTGCCAGCAGAACAAAGGGGAAACCATCTGACCAGCAGGATTAATACAACCTCTGCCCATACCTAATCAAATTTGGGAGGATATCTCCCTAGATTTTATAGAAAGGTTACCAGTTAGTTACCACAGATATCTCCCTAGATTTTAATACCAATTGGCACACATCCACTAAAGTGACTCCCTATGGAGTTGTCTATGGTAGAGCACCCCCCCCCCCCCCCCCCCCCCCCCAACACACACCCCCCCCCCCCCTCTCCCCCACCCACATATCTTCTCACTTACATACCTGACATAGCTCATGACAAATAAGTTGCCGAGGCTATTTCATCCAGGGACATTGCCCTATTGTCACAGGACAGAATGAGGAAGACTGCAAATTCCCATAGAACTGAGAGGGAATTTGAAGTTGGTGATTGGTTTTATCTTAGACTGCAGCCTTATAGGCAGATAACAGTAGCCCACGGAAGACCACAAAAATTCTCTCCTAAGTACTATAGACCTTACCATGTACTGGCTAGAGTGGGGGCAGTTGCTTATAAGTTGGCTCTACCAGATGAAGCATTGATACATCCAGTGTTTCATGTATCACAGTTGAAGAAGAAACTAGGACTACATTCCAATTTGCAGAGTGGGGTACCAGTGCAAGGGGAGCAGTTGGTCCAGGAACCAGACTGGATTGTAGATAGAAGACTTGTGCAGAGTGAAAACAAGGCAGCAGTGGATTTATTAGTGCAGTGGAAAGATGGGAGAGTTGAAGATGCAGTTTGGATTCCTTATGAAAAGTTCATCAAAACTTGCCCTTCCTTTGACCTTGTGACAAGGTCAAAATAAGAGGAGGATATTTATACAACCTCTTGTGTCAAGAGTTCAGCTAGAAGAGTGTCAGTAGCTAGCAGCAGTAGAGTAGTAGAGCAACGTAGCAGAGGAGGAGCAGTAGTTAGCAAGTAGCGGAGCAGCAGAGCTTCAGTAGCCACCTCAGTAGCTTGATTAGTAAGCTAGGCAGTTTGCCACCTCAGCAAGAAGCGGTTAGAGCAGTTAGCAGTTAGCCAACTCATCCAAAAACGGTTAGGCAGTTAGCCACCTCAGCAGTAATTAGTTAGTAACTGGAGTATGTACCCAGCAATCTATAAATAGAGGGATGGTTAGAAAGGAGAGTAGGATGGAAAATTAGTTCTTTCTCATTCATTGTACTAGAATTACAAGTACATTGTCTTCTTCTTCTTCTTCAGCAATAAAACCCTAAATTCCCAATTTCTACTCTCAATTCTCTAGCAAATTGTGACTGTATCACTACATAAATGTCAAGTTCAAGGAGATCTCCACCAATTCCAGGCATGGATGGAAGGGCCTCTATCATTCTCCCTAGAAAAAAAGTTCTTAAAGTTTCTAAGCCTCAAATATTTCCCTAAAACTTGTTCATCTTTTTTTTTTAACGAACCATATGATATAGAATCTTTTTCTCCAAGTAAACATAAAATTCACATAAGCTTACCTCATTATCCATTAGATGGGGCTCAACGGAGTTCACGAAGTTAGTATCAGCTCCTAGAGTTGAATACATTGGTCTATGTTCATCTTCCATTTTTGAGCAACCATAGACTCTTCCAAGTCGATCTACTTTGTGGGAGCTATCAACCACCAGACCTAGGCTCGAGGAGGAGCTCGAGATCTGTGGAGAACATCTGGATTTATCCTCGTGTTATTTCGTTGCATTGGATCTTCACTGAAGAGTAATCTTCAGTAGGTAATTTCCAACTCCATTTCCTGTGAAAGCTGAAAACAACAGCAAAGAGCATGGATAACTAATTTTGGATCATTGTATTGATGATGGTGCGGATATTAGATATAAAATGGAAGTAGGATTTAGGTAGAGGGCAGAAGATGGGTAGCAGTGGGAGTTCCTTTTGTATCAGAGCCAGGCTTAGGGATTATTGAACTGCAAAGTGTGTGTGTTTTCTGCTGCAATGACAGCATGTGTTATGTATAGGTGTTAAAAGTGTCTCTCTTTTAGGATAGTATCCTGCAGTATTAACTGCATTTAGCAGCAGTTTACCTGCAGAAGCCAGTGGTTGGGCTTAGCACATGATCCATATACAGTAGTGTGTATATATATTAGTACATAGTATCAGTAATTGCATTAGTGAGTGAGTGTGTGTGTGTGTGTGTGTGTGGGTTCATGTGAAGAATTTGTGAGCCAGTAGACATCAGTGTCTAGTAAATTCAAGTATCAAGCAAGTGTCTAGTGAGGAAGCTGTACACATATATATATATATATATATATATATATATATATATATATATATATATAACCTTATGTCCATCTCTAATATACCTACAGACACCTATACATGTGCAGCAGATAGGTACGACTAATTGAGGCAGACATGGCAGCAGTTAGTGAGGAACTGCAGGTATTCCCTACAAAAAAAACAGTGTGTCAGAGAATGTGTATCAGTAGAGGAAATTTGTGCTTTCGTGCAGTTGTATATCATTGTTTGAATGTGCAGGGGATTGTGCATCAGTGCACAGGATCTAGGTGAGTAGTATGTGCTCTCATGTGTGTATCTATGTTAGTATGTTAGTGCCGGGGAACAATTTTTGATGGAAAACTGAGAAAATGAAACAATTGTAAAGACAAAGTTTCAACACAACACTTCAAAGAAGGTGCATAACAGAGATCCTTGGAGGATTCTGGTAAACGAAGATATTAAAAAGATTTCGTTACAGCAACCGAATGACGTACTTCCAAAAAGAAGGTACTAATCCGAATTGCTAGCAGTAGCGAAGATGACAGGCGACAGATGGAAGATCTCCTGCTGGGGTGAATGATCACCGCTGCTCAAAGCTATATTCGACCCACACGAATAGCTTCCAGGAACCAACAAGTTCGTCGGAGAACTTTGGAACACTCATGCCCTTCTGACTCCTCGGATCGTACACGTACTCCCGTGCAAAAGCAACGCTGGTGCAAATCTTCTCTTCTCTCTCACAGCCTCTGTTTACTTGTGTTAAAAAAAATACTTGTAAACTTTTTTTAACTTTCTGTGTACTCTTCTATATGTCCTGTGGAGAGAAGAGACCTTATATAGGCCTGAATGGCAACTGCCCGGTTTGCACAATGTTTGGGATGTGGTAAAAACCATGGTTTAAAGTATCGGCCGATACCGATCCGACACGGCCGATACTGATACGGTTTGGCATGTCCCGATCCGATACCGACCGATACCCGATACTTACCGATACCAACATTGAGGGTCTCTTTTCCGGTCAATTCGGCAAAGAAAATTAAACAAAAAAGACAAATCATCAAGGGTTTAAAGCATAATAAGATTTTTAAAACATGTAAAAGAAGAAAATCAATATATTATATGTAAACCAATCGCTAAGGGTGATTACAAATGTTATTTAATTTCAAAAGTACTACAAAATAACACTGAAAATACTTAAATTATGCCTAAATGTATAAAATATATGTTTTTAAATATAAATAATTTATTAATAATTATTTTTTTCCTGATACCAAAAAATCCGATACTCCGATCCGAAACCGCCGATACTACCGATATCGCCGATACCAATACTCGTAGGAATAGTCCGATACCGATTCCGATACCGATACTGTGAACCTTGGTAAAAACTACCCCGAACGTGCAGTAACCACACAGATCATGCACATGCACGATCTGTAGCAAGTTGCACCACTCGCGCAACCCGCATGCCTTGCACACCGCGCGTAGAACGCGCACTGAGCCAATTGTGCCACTTGCGCGCCCTACGCACCCTGCGCCACCCGCACAACTGTGCGCACACCTGTGCACGCAACTGGGCGCACCACTGGGCGCGCACCTGGCCATGCAACCTGGGTGCGCACCTGGCTGCACAACCTGGCCCGCGCAACCAAAGCCGCACAACCTGGCGGCGCAACCAGGGCCGCGCAACCTGTGCCGCGCAACCTGGCAGCTCAACCGGCTGCGCAAGTGGCTCGCGCAACGAGCGCAACTTAAGCGCACTATGCGTCTAGCGACGATGCTAACGTGCTAAGTGCAAAGTACGCCAACAAAATATTAGTTCGGAGGAAAATCGTAATTTTGGTAAAATATTAATTTGTTAAATGCAGTTAAAATATTATTTTCCTTATTTTGTAAATAATAGTCAAAAATGGGTTTTTAGTAAAATCGTATTTTTTGCGTAAATTTAGTAATTACTTAAAAATACTAATTTCTATAATACGATTAAATAGCTATTTTTCTTATCCTTAATTATTACGGCAAAATATGTATTTTTTTACTAAAACGATTATTTTGTCACTTAGTAATAATCAATCAACCTATTCTTAAAATATAAATATTTTCTATGTTATTAACAAAATTATATTATTTTCAACCCGACCAGACTTAGCCCTAATCAACTAATTAGCGTTGCCCTTAAGGATTAGAATGTAGTTGATTTAGCTGCTGAATCTGGTGTTACGATTATTGTTGGTTCGGATTCCTAAATCCTAGCGATTACTTTATAGCTGTCGCTTCCATGCCAAGGATACACCCAAGTCAAGTTCCATATCTTTCATGTCTGCGTTTTATTTAATATTAAATGTATGCATCAGTAGATTCATGTATTGTAACGATACTGATTCACAGTGGATCCCTCTCGGATTCCACATCGATTGATGGATTGATTGATTGCCTCATTGACTCGGGGATTGATTGGGGGAGTAGTATAACGTCTGTGACCAAAACCATTATTTCTCGATTGCCTCTCGCGCTAACCCCTACAACACAGGGGATTGAGCCGTACCGTATACTATCGTTTTGGCCAGAATGCTAGTATACATATTGTCTCTATCCAACCGGTCACAGATTCTGTATTATACTCAAAACACTATTGTAGAATTGCATCATTGTAGTTCCAGAGATATTGCCTGTTGTCTTTTATTATTATTTATCAAAAATATATATACTATTTTCAAACTGTCTTGCATTTTATTTATTTATTATTTAGAATGTTAGATGTGGAAATATGTTTCTTGCTCCCTCCTGACTGGAGATCCAACATTTTTAGGTGACTGCGACGACGAAGACTCGCATTTAGCTCTTACTATAGGCCTGGTCCGAACCCTGACGAGATAGCTGAACCAGATCAGGGAGCCTCAGGGTTTTAGTTGCACTTTGGACTAGTTTACTTCCCTTTCTTGCAAATAAAACCTTGTAATAATTGAATGCTTGTTATTTGTATTTCTCATTTCAGACCAGTTTTAAGGTTAATAAAATATTTTTCTTTCCGCTTTAGTTTTGTCTGCTTACGTTCACTGCTTGATACAGCTTACTGCCGTCGTCTCACAACGGTGCAAGCTAGACATGATTCGACTGGACCCATTACATTGGGATCGAATCGTGACATGTTTTTAATGGTGGCCCATACAGGTCGGGTTCTGTAAATTGGTCTAGTCAACTTAGTCTAGACCAGCATACTGTCCTGTAACTTGACCTAGGTCTAGATGAGACTTTAGGAAAACAGACTCTAGAAACAACTAGAACACATAGATTATATTTACCCTGTTACAATATAGGACCGAAATTATCTATTAAATATCTATTTTTGCTTACTTATAGTCTTATAGACTACCTTGCTTATGTTTGTACCTAAACCTTTCAGAAAATGACGAATGGGAAGACGACTCGCTCTGGGCCTGCTAATGAAGAGGTTTCTTCCTCCGAGAATAACCCTACTCAGGCTCAATCAGACCCCTCTCTGGTGCAGCCCACTACCCATCCTCGTGCTGCACGGACTCCCCGTGCTGCATACACCTCCACTGTGCATGCAGCTGCATCGATTCCCCCGAGGCCCACAATTTCAATTATTGATGCGAATCCTCCAGCTGCTCCACCAGTGCCAGTGGACTCCGCCGAGCTCATAGGCCTGCTACAAGGAGTACTTGAGGCCCAGAGGGCTCAAGCAGAAATTAATCGCGAACAGAATGCTATCATGAGAGAGGGTATGGAGAATGCCCATAATATCGCCATGGTAGCACTAGACTCAACACAGACGAAACCGAGGCCTGTCAAGGTAAGATAAGTGAAATTGATAAGTTTTATATTTCATTGGAGAAATATGATTATGACTAGCAATCTATTATTCAGGAGAAAGTTAGAGACATTGAAAGCTTCAAGAAGATGGATCCGCAGCCTTTCAAGGGAACAAAATGCCTCATATACGCGGACGAATGGCTGGATGACATGGAGCGACTCTTCAGCGTTGCTCGAATCCCACCCGGCCTTATGGTAGAGGCTGTAGCTCTACAACTTCGGAATATGGCCAGCATATGGTATAAGAACGAGCCAAGATTCCAAATTGCAGGAACCTCCCGGAAGCTGTCCTAGAAGCCATGGGAAGGCAGTTTCATGACTTAAAGCAAGGAGATCGTACCAGAAAAGAGTACACAGTCGAGTTCAACCGGCTCGACAGGTTTGCACCCCGTCTGGTAGCAGACCGGGTGGAGCGTCCCCAGAAGTTCCGGCATGGACTGTGGGAAGAAATCTGCACCATGGTTGCCGCCAATGGAGAAAGGATGTACGAAAAGATGCTGAAGGTGGCCCAAGACGTGGAGGCCAGTTCATCTACTCGGACTAAGAGAGAGCACCCAGGATCCAGCAGCAACCACCAGGGCATCATCAAGAGGCCCAACAACATCAACAACAACAGGTCCTCTCACCAGCAACAGCAGCACAAAGCACCCCAGCAGAACCAACTGAAGAATGTCACCTGCGCCTACTGCAAGAGACCCGGGCACACAGCGAAGATCTGTAGGAAGAAGCTGGGACACTGCCTTGCTTGCGGGTCTTCCACCCACCAGGTTAGGGACTGTCCTACTGCATTCAACAGAGCTAGAGCTAGACAGTAGAAGGGCCCACTACCTACCCAGTAGCAGCGCTACAACCAGCACAGAGCCGGGCAAGCTTTTGCCTTGGTCGTTGAGGAGACGGAAGCATAACCGGAACCTGAGGGAGACGTTATCATAGGTGCCATTTTATTACATTCGCACCCGGCATTAGCTTTGTTTGATTCTGGAGCATCACACAATTTTGTATCCTCGAATTTCATTGCTGCATACCATATAAATGTAGGGTGTAGTAAGATGATCTATAGAGTTATAACTGGTGGGGGACCTATCCCTATCGTGGAGACTTGCACCTGTCCCATCACCATCTCAGGTCATACCTTCCTAGCACCCCTACAAGTTATGCCTCTCGCTAACTACGATGTAGTCTTGGGAATAGATTGGCTGAGCAAGCAACACGTCCTGATAGACTGTCATCAAGGTTGTGTTATCTTTAGTCAACCTGGAGGACCTGAGTTTGAGGTAGCTCGAGCACCAGAGAGTATGGGGGTGTCTCCTACACCTCCATTACGGAAGATTCCAGACCACTTCATCCCTTGATAGCAGAATTCTTAGATGTCTTCCCCGACAACCTACCCGGATTATCCCCTGATCGAGACGTGGAGTTCACTATCGATCTAGTACCTGGGTCTTCTCCTATTTCACAGAGAAGCTACAGAGTCAACCCCAACGAGGCTAAGGAGATGAAGGACCAGATAGATGAGCTGAAGGCCAAGGGATTTATCAAAGATGGAGCTTCGCCCTGGGGATCACCAGTTTTGTTCGTGCCCAAGAAGGATGGAACCGTACGGATGTGCATAGATTATCGGGCATTGAACAATATCACCATCAAGAAAAAGTACCCTCTGCCCAGGATCGATGACCTTTTCGATAAGCTGAGTGGAGCGAAGGTTTTCTCGAAGATTGACCTCAGGTCAGGATATCACCAGGTCAAAGTACGAGAGGAGGATATTCCAAAGACGGCATTCAACACCAAGAATGGACAATATGAATTCTTGGTCATGCCCTTCGGACTTACTAATGTCCCAGCTGTGTTCATGAATCTCATGAACAAGGTCTTCCATGAGTATCTGGACCAGTTTGTTGTTGTCTTCATCGATGACATTCTGATCTACTCAAAGACCCAAGAAGGGCATGAGAAGCACTTGCGGATAGTTTTGGAGACTCTAAGAAAGGAGAAGCTATATGGTAAGTTGTCCAAGTGTGAATTTCTCTTAGATAAAGTGGATTTTCTTGGACATGTTGTCACAGAAGAAGGGGTATCTGTGGACCCCAAGAAGATCAGCAGTAGAATCTTGGACAACCCCCAGCTCAGTTGCGGAGATCAGAAGCTTCTTGGACTTAGCAGGATATTACAGGAAGTTCGTGAAGGACTTCGCAAGGATTGCTGAGCCTATGACGAAGCTCACCAGGAAGAACAAAGAGTTTGTTTGGACCGAAGCATGCCAGACGTCATTTGAGGAACTGAAGAGAAGGTTGACAACAACACCTGTATTGACGCTACCATTCGGATCAGGTGGATTCTCTATCTACAGCGATGCTTAGGAAAATGATTGGGTTGTGTGCTACAACATGGGAAGGTAATTGCCTATGCCTCCCGGCAATTACGGAATCATGAGAAGAACTACCCGATGCACGACTTGGAGTTAGCAGCAGTCATCTTCGCCCTGAAGCTTTTGAAGCATTATCTCTATGGCGAGAAGGTAGACATATACACAGACTACAAGAGTCTCAAGTATGTCTCCACTCAGAAGAAGCTCAACATGCGCCAGAGGCGATGGTTGGAGGTTATGAAGGACTTTGACATCAACCTGCAGTACCATCCGGGTAAAGCTAATGTCGTTGCTGATGCACTTGGCTATATTTTTAACGAAGAACCGTCATCTGCTGGAAGATATGGAGAAGCTCGGGTTGGAGATTGTGCTACCCGAAGAAATCATGATGAAGCTGGAAAAAGAAGCAATTGTACCAGGCATGGACTCGCTCATGATGCAACTACAAGTACAGTCCAGTCTAATCAGCAGAGTCAAGGAGACTCAATTCTAGGATGAGATACTATGGAAGTTAAGAGATCGAGTGCTAGCTGGAACACTCGAAGGATTTTCTATAGCTGGAGATAGAGCTTTGAGGCATGATACGAGACTTTGTGTGCCTACTGGCAAGCTAAGGAACGAGCTGATGAAGGAGGCACATCAGTCGCAGCATTCTATACACCCAAGATCTAACAAGATGTACAAGGATAAGGAAACATGTATGGTGGCTTGGAATGAAGCGAAACGTGATAGAACGTCTCCAGGTGCTTAATCTGCCAGCAGGTGAAGGCAGATTGTCAGAGACCAGCAGGTTTGTTACAACCACTTCCCATTCCGGAATGGAAATGAGAATATATTACCATGGATTTTGTAACAGGACTACCCAGATCCCAAGGAGGGAAGGATGCTATATGGGTAATTGTGGACAGACTGACAAAGTCCGTCCATTTTATTCCTTTCAAGGTTGGTTTATCCACCGAAAGGCTTGCAGCTCTCTATATGCGGAACATATACCGGCTACATGGAGTTCCAGTCAGTATTGTATTCAACAGGGATATCCGGTTCACCTCACATTACTGGAAGAGCCTGTAGGAAAGCTTGGGCACACAGCTGAAGTTCAGTACGGCGCACCACCCGCAGACCGACGGCCAGTCCAAAAAGACTATTCAGACGCTTGAGGATATGTTGAGATCATGCGTCCTATAGTTTGGTGGATCTTGGGAAGATCACCTACACCTGGTAGAGTTCTCATACAACAATAGCTAATAGGCCAGCATTCAAATGACATCGTTTATGTAATGCCCCGCTCCGCACGGTACATTATGCTGAGTCATTGACTCGAAGAGTTGTGTTGACCCGATTGCGTATTGATGCAAATCGATAAGAGAGTTACGTTGTCCCGAGCAACTCATCGAACTAAGTCGATGCAAAGAGTTGCCCTGTCCCAAAGAATGCTTCGAGTTAAATCGATGCAAAGTGCTGCGTTGCCCCGAAGGATAAGTGCGTTGAGACGGCTCGAAAATTCTAAGAAATCGAATCGACCAATGCGCAAGTCCGAATCGATACAAGTATTGACTTTAGTTGGTTTTTTGTGTAGGCTATATGTTTACGCTGAAATATTAGAGGTCGGCATTCTGCCTTGTTCAGTAAGGGGTCCGCGAAAGCAAATCGTCGCCTTACGACGGACTGAGACTTGGACACGGTAAGCCAAATCAGACGTATAATTCAATGAAGCACGAAGTGCTCAAATGGCTAAGTCAAGGGAGTTGGCCGTGCAACGAAGTTATGAAATCGAGCCGCATCGGCTCGACGAAACGACAAGGCATATCGACTCAAGGTGGGGGGACATTGACTCTCTTTCCTACTCCTTCATGCCTAAGTAAAATATATATCATTGTATGCTGAGTTAACCTATCAACGCCACGAACGTGGCTCGATCGAGAGATAAACATAGTGCATGTCGAACACTAGATAGAACAATTGATACGAATCGTACAACAAATGTACGAGTCGCTATGGAATATTGAATATCGCAAAGGCGAGTGCCTCGGTGCGCAAGCCATAAGAACATGGGATAACTGTATCGACGAGTGCTCCAGTGCATAAGTCATTCTGTGTCCCCACGCATGAGTTAGTATGCTAGAACATTGAATGACTATATCGGTGCGAGTGTCTCAGTGCACGAGCGATAGAACATTGAATAGCCTATCGAGGCGTACCTCAGTTGCACGAATCGAAAGGATGGAACATAAGTATAACGCGTTAAATACTAAAGCGTAGAATATGGGAAACACGGCTTCGTGGCGTGCATTGAATGCTGCAAGGAAAGACGAAGAACGTGCGCAGCTGCACAATACTTACAAAATATGGCATCGTTGCGACGAGGAGAACAGTTGTGGCACGGATGTGGCACGGATGTGGCATAACTGTCGATGCGGCATGGTGCCTTCAAAATGTTCGTGGCCTTCGGGGCGTTCGTTGAGAACATTGGGGCATTGTGCCAATTGAAATAAAGATATACGAACTGGCTTGGTTGTATGAAAGATAAGATGCGTTGCATGGTCAAATAGACTTAAAGACGTATAGCCCGTGCACGGGTAATCCCTTGAACGTGGCACACCAGGACGCTGTGACCGTTCGACCTAGGAGGGACTGCGATAAATTCGGTATTGTTTGTGCACTTCATTTAGACGGGTAGTGACCTTCTAGTGAATGTGATAAGCCACTTGCTGCGAGTATTTCGGGGGTCCTCTGATTGTTTAGGTTAGCAACCGCATCAGAGTGATCATCGACTTACATATTCGATTCGATAAATATAAGTCCATTCTAGCCCGAAAAGCTAGTGACCTTCATATAGTTAAGGGCGATGGGTTGGAAGTGCAAGGTATACATATATCCTGTATGGACAGATCCTGTGTAGAAAGTAAAAGGTACACTCATATCGTGCACATATAGATCCGCATAGAAAGCACTTATAACATGACAGGGAAAGCTGATAGGCGTATTCACCTTGCGTCGGTGCAAGGACGAGTGCGTCGATGTTGGTAAGAAGTCATGGAACAATACGAGATTGCTTGTCTGTTTACTTATACAAATTGAATAACATGCTGGCCATGATAACATGCTTACAGTCTTCGAATATGCCATGAACTGATCTTAAGGAGAACATAGAAAGAGAAATAAATTGAATATTTGCATGAATCAATACAATACTCAATATCGGTTTGTTAAGTGGGTCTTTGATCAGTACAGCGAGTACGAAAGTACTAATCTCCCACTAGTTTGCTAGCAGGTTTAGGGATTGGTCTGCTCGCGACAGAGCTTCGCTTGAACGCGTTGAGGCTTGGAATGCCGAAGCGTATTGAGGCGTGCAACCGCATTGACGCTCGAACATGCAACAAGATTGATGCGGCCGAGATATAGAAGGCATGATGTATGAAACGATGAAATCCTTTATGGAAAAAAGAGAACATGAGTGTTGTAGCCAATCTGGCATATATTGTTGGGCTATCGAAAGCCTTTGTAATCTCGTTTTGAATATTAATAAAGAGAATTGTTTCGTATATTCTGTTTTCCTTTCGTTGTTAATATCAACTCGAAGATAACCATTTGAGAACTTGTCATCTTGCCTTGCACGAGCGCAACTCCAGGCTCGTGCGGCATCACATCCCCTGCGAGGACGATGATTTAGGTGATTCTGGGTCGGGGCGTGACAAATTGGTATCAGAGCTCTAGGCTCAATTTTCTCTGGACGCTCGCTTCATTACCATTCTAAAAGTTGTCCACCACCAATCGAAATTACTCTTGACTCTACTCGACGCCGCACTGGATGTTCCATACAGTAAGTCTAATACAATCATGTAATTTTGCCACGTGTTGTTTTGGAAATTACATGATGTTTGCTGAAAAAAGCCGTAAAAAGTTTGTTGTTGTAAGTGCAACAAGTTGCGAGATATGAATTCATGGATTTGTTGCTGCGGATGCAACACGTCGTGAAGTGTAATTTGAGATTGTAGAAGCATGGAATTTCACAACCAGAAAGCCCATGCGCCAGACACTACATACGCCAGAGCTCGGACAAAATTCTTCACAGCAAAAATAACAGATATAGACATAGAAAGAGAACTTTTTATTTCACATATAAAGGTCTATTACATGTCTAGAGAAGGTTGTACAAAGGAGAATTTCTACAAAGAAAAGATCCTAAGTCTACGACCAGCAGCCACCATGCGCCTCCAGTCAGGCGCAGCGGCCACCGTGTACCTCCAGTCAGTCAGGCGCAGCAGTCACCATGCGCCTTCAACCAGGCACATCCCACCATGTGCCCTCAGCAAGGCGCATCCTTTTCAGCAGCTCAGTTATGTGCATCCCCAGTTATGTGCATCCCTTCAGCATCCCAGTTATGCGCCGCTCATCCAGCCAGGCTCACCTGATAAATGCTTCGAATAATGAAGCATTTAACCCTCTGGCTGGAACCGAGGAAGAGAAGAGCACCGCAAATCTGTGGCCAGGGGAGGCTTCGAAAAAGCCTCTAAATACCAAGGAAGACCGTAATCGAAATACGGCTAAAGGAGCAGCTTTCAACACATCCAGAGTGGACAACACCCACTTTGAAGGAAGAAAGAGCCTAGCACCGCCATTCCGATCTACGGCCCTTCCGGAACAACGGAGACGAGGTCCGAGCATCCCTATCTTTGGATGCAACAGGCACCTTCTGCCTGCCTCGGAAGCCCTCGACTCCGTCTTTTGGATGTAACAGTCACCTTCAAGTGCATCTATGATGACATGGCGTCTCATCTTCACCCTCGGGAGCACTTCGTCAACAGAGTGTACTCGAGTACCCAAGTTCATGGTGGAAGTACGTGAGAGAACGAGAAGCAAACCTTCTCTCCATGCCACTATTTATAGGCCGGGCAGATCAAACCCACGCGCCAAGTGGATGGCTCTCCGAATTCTGTGCAATAAACTTACATTTAATGGGTGAACCGGACGCCTCGAATTCAGCCAAACGGCTATTTAAAGCACTCGAGGAACGAAACAGCCGCTCGCGCCCTTCGACTTCAGGCGCATCACACAGATGCGCCCTTCAGAACCAAGCGCATCACAGAGGATGCGCCCCCATGCGTCCCCATACCCAGTGGAACGCCAATCGATGCGCCCCCTCAGCTGTCCATCGAATGTCAGAAACATTAAATGCTGAACTGATAGAGTTGGCAGCACACCTCCCAAAATCTGAACGGTTGACAGCTTTTCCAGAAAACGAAGCATCGGCAACGTCAGCATCATCATGATTTTGCTCCGACGGCTGCTGCCACGTGGACACTCATCCACCCGCATGCACCTCTGCAGCCATGCGTCCAGATCTGCATACGCCTCAAAAGCCATGCGCCCCAGACTGTTCTCTGATCCCAAAAAACAGAAGGAAAGTCGCTTGCATGCGCCTCAAAAGCCATGCGCCCAGAATGGTTCGTGACTCCCAAAGGTTACGAGCCAAAGTCGCTTGCATGCGCCTCAAAAGCCATGCGCCCAGAATGATTCGTGACTCCTAAAAGTTACGAGCCAAAGTCTCCTCATGCGCCCAATCCAAGGCGCATTCTACCAGATCATCTCCCCCACCAAATCCGAGATCTTCGAGCCATGGGTCGATGACACGTGTCCTTTGACTCAACTCATCCGAGATCTCAGCAACAGAAAGATCTTCTTCTCCGCTACGTGCCGGCTCACAACAGCAACATGAAGAAGTCAACCCCTCAATAGGGCGCATCACCCGTGCGCCTCCATCAGCAATCTCCACGTGACGTCCCCACGTACCGGCGCATCCTATAGATGCGCGCATGAGCAGCCAGCCTGCAAAGCTATAAATAGAGGGATCATTTCCTTCCGACGGGCACACACACCTATCTACAACGAACACACAGAGACTTCGCACCACCAGAGAGGCAGATACAGACACTCAACATCTTCCTCCTCTCAGCCAGCTCCAGCACCCAGAGCAATCCAAACCTTTAGAGAACCGATAACCGTCGTCAGCTCGTCAACGGAGTCAACGCATTACCACTCGCTCCATCGCCACAAGGGACCCAGATTAAACAAAAGTGTACTCCTAAGACTACGTCTAAGTCCTATATTGTAATACTGTTCTGTTTGTATTAAAATTTAATCAAGGAATTTTAATGGCAAACAAGCTGGCGACTCTGCTGGGGACCTCTTTCTCCTCCACCGAGAAAGTTGTGTCGCAAGCCGACGACGTGAAGGTGGGCTCCTCCCACAAGACGCTGGTCGTACGCCTCAATTAACAGGTGTATGAGGAGTTCATATCTGAAGGCAGTGCGAGTCCTTCGAAGCGGTTGCCGAAGCCGAAGAAGACCCGCCGAGTCTCGGTGCGCAAGGTCGACGCCTCGGGCACCACCACCGAAGGGGATGCGCCAATCCAGCCTTCCCTTCCTGCTGACGTCCTCAGCAACCAAGATGCGTTCGCTAGTGCAGCGCATCTCTCGGGGAAACGTGCAGCTAACCACGTTCTCCCAGCCATCTCCCTCTCAGGCGAGGAAGATGCATCGACGGAGCAGGGGCGCATCCAATGCCCCGCGCATCACCTCTGATGCGCCACAGAAGATCTCTGTCTTTGACAGACTCACTCGCTGTAGTGGCGAGGAGAATTTAGATTCTGAGTACTACGCGCCCCAGCGGCCTGGTACGAAGAAGTCCAAGGCAGCACGGGCCATGCGTCCCAAACGTGCTATGCCAGCAACGAGCCAAAAGCATGCGCTCACAATCATGCGCGCTGCTGATGGTAAGTTGTACAAGGTCGACTCGAGTGCTGCAGTGCCGAGAACGAGCCGACCTTCAAAGCTCTTGTCTCACTTGGACGCATCTACTGCGCACACAACCAAGTCGAGCAAGACAAACAAATGTTGTGGTTCCCCCACTACTGATCGAGATGCCTATTTAGTATCAGATCAGGGGGCGCAACACTCACCTGACCACCCCAGCGCTTGGCCTTGCCATGCGCTTGAAGGGGGTACGAAGGTAGCACTCTCCTCCAACGACCTGCGTAACGTGATCACTCACAAGCGCCGGTCAGGAGAGTCGACCAACAAGCATGATGCGCCTTTCATGGGGCATACTTGTGCAGTGGTCACCATCAACTGCTGTTGCAAGGCGGCAGTACCACCAAGGCAATCAGTCTTCCAGCGGCTGCAATCATCGACACCCCTCCGACATCGCCTTGGGATGAAGGTGTCAACAGAAGAGGAGCCAAGGGTTGCTTCATGCAACGTGATCTCCAACTCTTCGTCAGTTCGAAGGACGACCGGTAATTCCTCGTCCTTATCCAAAAGCCAGCCGAGGAAAACCAAGGCAGCTGCCTCGTCCTCCGGAGTGTTCGAAGGCACTCGGTCGAGGAAGAAGTTCTTGGAGGAAGCTGGGGGTAGTCAGACTATTGTTTCCGAAGACGAAGATGTCCAAAGCACAGCTGCGGCGGATCTTCACCCTCGAGGCGAAGTCAGCCTCCAAGAGGCCCCTCAGAACGAGGATGTCCCCCAGAACTCAGCTGGGGGTAGTTCCAGAGACGAGGAGGCCCTTCAAGACGGAGCTGAGGGTAATCAGACCCTTGCAGATGCGCCCGTCGAGAATGACCTCCAGAACGTGGCTAGGGGTGGCCAAGATGAAGCTCCATGAGAGGCGACTCCCATACATGAGAGTGAGGCCGAGAGCGAAGCCTCCACTAATCCATCCACTCTCGGCCGTATCATGACAGTATACATGGCTGGGGATGATTCCGAGTCTGATGCGCCGCCCCAGGACATCGTCCAGCGCATAGACACATTAGAGGGAGGACTCAAAACCCTCTCTGCTTCCATGCAAACACTGACTCAGGCTGTGTCTGAAATATGGCCGGCCTTGACCCGAACACCTTCGACCGGTCCTGACCCAGGGGCCAATGGGGAGTCGAGTGTACCCCTTCAACGGGTATCTTCAGACACAGACCGCCGAGAAGTACCCCGGACGTCTGAGCCCTCAAACGCTCAACTCCAAGTGGTACCACCTTCCCCGACTCCTAGCTCCACAGAGAATGTGGTTGAAATAATCAAGGACTTGCGGGAGCGCTTTGAGTCCAAGAACAGGCAAGAGGAGCGCCAGAAGATGGGTATCCCCCAACCCTATCCCATCGAGTGGAACAAAGTGGTTTATCCTCCAAAGTATAAACTACAAACACTGACGCCATACGACGGAAAGGACTCTCCTCGTCGCTACCTGACGTATTTCCAGTCTCAGACGGGACATCTTCCGAAGGAGGACGCGCTTCTTACCAGTATATTTGTTGGGGCACTGAAAGGAGTGGCGTACGACTGGTACTGCAGCCTCCCCGACAATTCAATATCTTCCTTCGACGACTTGACGTGCCTCTTCATCGACTGTTTCTACCACGGCAGGAAGGACATGACAATGGCGTCCCTCATAGAGATACGCCAGAAGGAGAAGGAAACGGTTCGGGTGTTCATCGAACGCTTCCGACAGGCCTGCTTCAGACTACCTCCAGGCATACCAGAATATGCGCTCCTCTCCTCTTGCAGCATGAATATACTGTCTGCAGTCAAAATCTAGCTCAACTCTACTCCTCCTCCCGACTGGAGCTCCCTGATCATCGAAGCAGAAGCCGCACAAAAGAAGGCGGCCAATGCACGTCTTCTGGGAGTCAGCTTCCCTGCCTTTGATGACAAGGGGAAAAGTTCTGCAGCCAACAACCCCGGACGTGAGACAAAGGAAAAGCAGGCATTGACTGTTAATGCCTCGAAAGACACATCTGCGCCTACTCAGAAACCTACACTTGCACCAAGGCCCAAGGAGGTTTATTCGTTCAACGACGAAGACACTCTGCAACTTTTTGAGATACTGAAACAGGGTGACAAAATCAAGCTTCCGGACCCAAAGCGGTCCGATGAAGTTGGGAAAGTGGACAACCCGAGGTACTGTCACTACCATCGGTTTGTCGGACACCCGACCAAGGACTGTTATGTCCTCAAAAATTACATCCAGCGCATGATCAATGCGGATGTAATCTCCGTCGACTATAAAGAGAAGACGGTGTCAGCCAATATGGTGTCACTCCAGTTCGGCACCTTGCCGCCAACTACCTCACAAGATGGTGTTGTCCCCATTCCTAAGGCGACAATGGAGGTGGTTAACTTACCACCTACCCGGGACAATGTGAGTGGACTCATCCCACTCACCACATCTCGAGGAGAGGTCCTATGGGTCCACCCCGACCTCGTCTCCGAGGTGACTCAACCGGAGGCACGTCCTACCTCCAAATCCAAAGGCAGGAAGATCAAGTCTTGCCGCATGGTCACTTCTTCAACAGAAGAGGCGC
The DNA here is from genome assembly GCA_029216955.1 of Iris pallida. Taxonomy (NCBI): domain Eukaryota; kingdom Viridiplantae; phylum Streptophyta; class Magnoliopsida; order Asparagales; family Iridaceae; genus Iris; species Iris pallida. The sequence goes on along the minus strand of JANAVB010024999.1, from coordinate 13,188,063 downwards.
TTCCTGTGCAGACGCGTTCACAACAGAACGTCCAACCCGGCGAAGCTGCCGCCGAGGTGGTACCTCCTTGCACCGTCCCTGCTGTCCAGGAAGACCTCTACGAAAGGAGAATGCTTCGGAGCTAGCCAAGCCCCACAACTTCGACATACTGGCACAACTGGCCAGTACTCCTGCCCGCCTATCTTTGTTCGAGCTCCTACGTCTTTCCAAAGACTCCCGAGAAGCTCTCTGTGAAGCTCTGAAGGATGCCGAATCCTTTCTCAGTCAGGTCAAGCAGCCTGAAGACCTCCCAACTACTTGTGCGCACTGTCGTTGTGCGGATGAAGTTATCCCAAACATAACTTTCACCCAACAAGACATGCTGCTCAAGCACCACCGACATAACCGGCCGCTGTATTATACAGGGCATATCGGTTCAGTCAAGGTGAACCAGATTCAGATCGATCCGGGATCTTCTCTCAGCATCATTCCGAAGGCGCTGTTATCAATACTGGGGATCCCAATGTATTAGCTGGCGCCCTCCAACACAACCATCAGTGGCTTCAACGCTAGCAAAAGCGAGCCACTGGGCAAAATTCGACTGAAGTGTCACATCGGTAACGTCAAAACTGAGGTGACCTGTTATGTTGTGGATGCCGAAGTCAAAACTGAGGTGACTTGTTCAGTCAAGGTGAACCAGATTCAGATCGATCCGGGATCTTCTCTCAGCATCATTCCGAAGGCGCTGTTATCAACACTGGGGATCCCAATGTATCGGCTGGCGCCCTCCAACACAACCATCAGTGGCTTCAACGCTAGCAAAAACGAGCCACTGGGCAAAATTCGACTGAAGTGTCACATCGGTAACGTCAAAACTGAGGTGACCTGTTATGTTGTGGATGCCGAAGTCAACTACAACATCCTGCTCAGTCGACCATGGCTACATGAGTACATGGTGGTGCCCTCCACGCTCCACCAATGCATGAAATATGTATCCACCAATGGCGTCATCCGGACGGAGTTCGCAGACATCGATCCTTTCAAAGGGATTGAAGCCTATTTCACCGATTCCGACTTATACAAATCACTTGACGAGGAGGAAGCCAATGACGCTGATGACGAGGCAGAGACGGCAGCTGAGCCGGACATGGAGCCTGAGATGACTCCCGATGCCCCTTTGAAGATCCAACTTAAGGGCAAACCGCCCCAGAAGGTGCCTCCAATGAGCATCAAGCTACCAGGAAAAGCACCAACTCCTGAAGCTCCCCTGAAGATACGCCTCAAGGGAAAGCCGCCTCAAATATCGGCTCCCCTGGTAGCAAAATTACAGGGGAAGGCACCAATCACTGGAGGCGCAGTTGAGGCACCACTGAAGGTGCGTCTTAAGGGCAAGCCGCCGCAGTCATCCAAGATGCCAGGGAGGGCTCACGTAACCCTCTCAGATTCCAAAATCAAAGCTGTGATGGACTCTCCTGATCTAACCCCAGTGCTTACAGATGAGGAGCTTGGCGAATATATCTCTGCTGATGTAGATGCACCCTCCTTAGACAATGTAATCCCACGGGATAAAATCTTGTATTTCATCAATAATAGAGTGTCTTTTAATTATTCTTGTCTTCCATATTGGAATGCCATGTATACATTAGATAACGCTCTACGGTCATTGCAAACACAAATAACGACCGTCCATCATGTAAGTCGAGTAGTCCCGTCTCAAGGAGTCTGTTATATAGTCCCTCCACGGAGTCGAGACGAAGAATCCATCATCTTCGGCAAGGTCGAGCGTCATCAAGACCTTCTGCCACTCGAGCCAGAACCAGATGCCGGCAGAATGCAACTCTATCGGTATACGGACAAAGCAAAGTACCTCATCCAAAAGATGGGTTACGACCTAAGAAGCGAAAAAGGCCTGAACTACGACAAAGGTCGACGTCTCCCTCTCCGGCTTCCAACACCTAAAGGAAAGTCGCAGGACTACTACAACAAAACTCGACGGGGGGTAGGCTATGTCACGCCGTCATCAACTCCAGAGAATTCAGACGCAGAAGACGTAGAACATTCCCACTCGTCTGAAGCATCGACTTGGGATTCTGATACCAGTATCGGATCAGTCTTCAGGAAAGTGCTGTTAGCTAACATGACTTCAGCGCAACCTCAAAAAGATGAAGGCGAGGACCAAGCGCTGGAACCTTTCGAAGAAGAACCCTGGACTCAACGCCTGGGACAACAATGGGAGTCTCGTTTCGAATTACGTGAACCTCCCACCGAGGATGAAGTCGAGCAGATCGACCTTGGGGATGGATCTTCTTCCAAACCCATCTTCGTCAGCAAAAGCCTGAAAGGAGAAGACCGAGAATCTTTAATCCAGCTGGATAAAGAATATATCGACGTCTTCGCCTGGAGCTACGAAGATATGCCGGGACTTGATCCCCAAATTGCGATGCATAGGTTAAACATCTTACCCGATGCCAAACCTATCAAGCAACAACAGCGGCGCTTTCGTCCGGACATCATGAACGCTATCGATCAGGAGGTAGACAAACTCTTGACTAGCGGCTTCATCCGTGAAGAACAACACCCGGATTGGGTAGCCAATGTCGTCCCCGTCACCAAGAAGAATGAAAAGATACGAGTCTGTATCGACTTCAGGGATCTCAACTCTGCTTGCCCGAAGGACGAATTCCTGCTTCCAATCACTGACGTGATGATCGACAACACATGTGGCTTCGAGCGCATGTCTTTCATGGACGGGTATTCGGGCTACAACCAGATCAAGATGTTCCCTGATGACGCAAAACATACGTCATTTAGGACTCCAAAAGGCGTTTTCTGCTACACAGTGATGCCTTTCGGCTTGAAGAACGCTGGTGCGACATACCAACGAGCTATGAGCACCATCTTCCGTCAACATCTTCGCAAAACAGTCGAATGCTATGTTGACGACATCGCAGTCAAGAGCCGCCTTAAAGGAGATCACCTACAGGACCTGAAGACAGTCTTCGATCTCATGCGGGCACATCAACTCAAGATGAACCCCGCTAAATCCTTCCTCGGGATTTCTAGCGAAAAATTCTTGGGCTTTGTCATCATGGCGAAAGGCATTCATGTTGATCCCGAGAAGACCAAAGCCATCCTCAACATGGACCCTCCGAAGAATCTTCGAGAACTTCGGGGCTTACAGGGGCGTCTGGCATACATCCAGAGGTTCATAGCAAACCTTTCCGGCAAATGTCAACCCTTCACCCAGCTCATGAAGAAGGGAGTCTCTTACGTCTGGACAGAGGAATGCCAAAAGGCTTTCGACGACATCAAAGCCTACCTGACGAGTCCTCCAGTTCTGGTGGCACCGGTCGCTGGCAAACCATTCCTGCTCTACGTCCGAGCCATGGATCATTCCCTGGGCGCTCTTCTGGCTCAAAACAGCGATACAGGCTACGAGCAAGCGATCTACTACCTCAGTCGAACGCTCATCGGGGCTGAACACCGGTACAACCCCGTTGAAAAGGAGTGCTTGGCCTTGGTGTTTGCCATCCAGAAGACTCGCCATTATGTCTCGGGCTAGACAATTCATGTCATCTCCCGAGTCAATCCACTCAGAGTCCTCATGACGAAGCCAGGGTCATTAAACTCCCGGCTAGCTACATGGGCGATCCTGCTAACACCATACAACATGGTGTTTGTGCCAAAAAAAGCCGTTAAGGGTCAAGCCCTGGCCGACTTTTTAGCTGTACACCCCATTCCGGAGTCCTCAAGACTCTATGAAGACATCCCGGATGAGGTCCAAGAATCAAATTTCACCGAAGGAAGCTCCGTTTGGCGGATGTTTTTCGATGGCGCTTCAAGAACAGGCCCCAAAGGCCAGATCGTTGCAGGAGTGGAGGTAGTCTTAGTCTCTTCCGATCAGCTGGTCATCCAGCGTGCTTACTCTCTGTCGAAGCCGTGCTCCAACAATGTTGTCGAGTACAACGCGCTCATTATGGGACTCCAGCTGGCACGACAGCTGGGGGTGGATCATCTAGAAGCCTACGGTGACTCGAAACTCGTCGTAAACCAGATTCGAGGGCAATACGAGGTTCGCCATGAAGATCTGATCCCTTACCGCGAAGTTGCATTGAACACCATTTCAACCTTCACCGGGTTCTTCACCGAACACGTACCTCGTCTACAAAACCTAGAGGCCGATGCTCTGGCTGGCCTCGCGGACTCATTAGCAGCACCCCTTGGGACTCAACACTACGTCACGGTAGTTGGCCGAGACTTGGTTTGTCCTAAAAATAACCTATGCTTACGAGTGGACCATGCTATGCCGACAGGTACTGGTGTTAATGTCCGAGACTGGAGGTTCCCGTTCATCGACTTCGCCGTCTACGAAATTCTCCCAGAAGACCCGAAGGAAGCCGTCTCAGTCAGGAGACGTTCTCTTCGATTCTAATATGATACAGCCACTAAAATGCTGTACCGACGCTCCTATGATGGACTTCTCCTTCGATGCCTGTCCAACGAAGAGGCGACCGAAGCTCTTTGAGAAGCTCATGACGAAACTTGCGGAGCTCATCAACCTGGTCCTAAGTTGCAGGATCGACTGCGACGCATGGGCTACTATTGGCCAACCATGGCCGCTGATGCTGTCGACTATGCTAAGAAGTGCCATGCATGCCAACTTCACGCAGACTTCATTCATACGTCGTCAGAACCACTACATCCTACAGCCGCCTCCTGGCCCTTTGAAGCCTGGGGCATGGACATGCTAGGACCGATCACCCCTCCTTCATCAAGGGGGCGCCGCTTCATCCTGGCCATTACCGATTACTTCTCCAAGTGGGCAGAAGTAGTCCCATTGGCGGAAGTAAAGAGCTCCAGGGTGGTCAGCTTTATCAAACACCATGTCATTTACCGTTTCGGAGTACCCAGGCGGATCATCCATGATAATGGTACTCAGTTCATCAGCCATGTTTTCAGCAGATTCTGTGACAAGAATCGCATTCAAAACGTGGCATCAACCGCCTACAATCCGACAGCAAACGAATTGGCCGAGGCGTTCAACAAAACTATCGTTAGGCTGCTCAAAAAGGTCGTGTCATCCAACAAACGCGACTGGGACGAAAAGCTTGGCGAATGTCTTTGGGCCTACCGCACAACGGTACGAACCCCAACAGGCAACACACCATTCTACCTGGTCTACGGGAGTGAAGCGGTACTGCCTCTCGAGATCTAGATACCCTCACTCCGCGTAGCAATCACAAACAAACTCACAGAAGAGGACAATCAACGTCGTCGTCTGCGGGAGCTGGAGGCACTTGACGAAAAGCGTCTCTTAGCTCAACAACGTATCGAACTCTACCAAGCCCGTATATTACAGGCTTTCAACAAGAAGGTCAAACAGAGAACTTTTCAAGTTGGCGACCTGGTTCTGGCAGTCAGGAGGCCGATGGTGTTAACTCACAAGACACCAGGAAAGTTCGAGCCCAAGTGGGAAGGACCTTTCATCATTGAGACGGTATACTCAAATGGTGCATACCGCCTCGCCAAACCCAATGGAGACTTGTTCATAATGCCCATCAACGGCAAGTTCCTGAAGAAGTACTACTCCTGATATTTTCCAGATATGTGCTTCCACAAGGGGATCTATGGACCCAACCATCAGGATTCACAGACAATTCCCTTCCAACAAAACCATACGCTGCCGGAACCCAGCTGTTCCGTAGCATCCTCCAGTAGAAAGACAACCACGTCCACATCACCTCTGAGTTGTCCCTGTACACCCTACAAAGCGGAATCTTACACTTCGTAAGCCTACGCTATCCTTCATGTTTACCATGTCCACATTACCTCTGAGTAAACATCTCGTACAAACAATCCATGCGTTGTCGTACATTGATCGCAGAACTTCCACGTCCACATCACCTCTGAGTTGTTCAGCGTATCTCCCAGGATCACTCCTACCACGTCCATAATACCTCTGAGTAGGAAGATTCTATCATTTGAATCCCAATGATTGCCACATCCACATTACCTCTGAGCAAACATTTGGTTCCTTCAAACTTATTATCTGTACCTAAAAGCCAAGGTGCGCAAAAGATAATAGGTCCACACAAATTATCAAGTTCATGATAACAAAAATGAACACAAAAGTTGCGTACTTCTTTATTTTCTAAAAAAGAGGGAGTACAAAACTACACTATCCTCCAGCAAGAGTTAAAAAAACATAAAAAAGAGAGGCTACAGTCCCTAAACATCTCCAGGATTGGCTTAGAGCTCTCTAACTCGACATCTCAAGTCGGCTGCATGGGCCTCCACAGTCGCCAGGACTCGACGCTCAGCTTCTGACGCATCAATTCAACAGCCTCAGCGGAAGTATCATTCTCATGCTTCTCATCAAGCAGTTGTCGCTGCTGAGCCAGGGCAAGAGACCGGTGAGTGAAAGTTGCTTCCTCCTTCTTGAATGCTACGTGTTCAGCCTGGACACGTTCCGCATCTAACTGGAGTCGGGCCCGTTGGTCCTCAAGGCGGCGCATTTGGGCGTCGATCTCCGCGATATTAGCGTCCAACGCAGCTCGTGTTTCTATTGTCTCCTTCATGGACTGAGACAACTGCCCTACTGCAGCCTCAGTCTCAGCCACCTCGCGCTCCCAGATGCTCACAGTGGCCTGGTAGGAAGACTCAATCTCGGCGATCAACTTCCCATTCTCTGCATCTATCAAGACGGAAAGGTCGTTTCGCTGGATTCGCTGAAGCTCCGTGAGCCACTGGTCCAGCTCGATCACCGAAGCCTCCAGGATCTCGGCCATATGGTCGTGGCCCTGGTGAACGCGGATCAGCTCGATATAAGGCATTGCCAGAGTTCTTGCCATCGCAAAGCTCCCGTTGGCATCCATCACCGCAGATACACCCCTCTGCAGCATTTTATACACCCCTTCGACGATGAATTTCACATATTCATCTGCGTCCGCCAGCACCTGCGGCGTCAAAGCAGGAGTTGGAGGAGCTTCTGTAGTTAGCGGACCGGAAGAAGATCCGCCAACCTCTACCTGCGAGGCTGGAACCTCGGTATCAGTAGGCTCTTCATCAACATGAGCCGGACTGCTAACCCGGGGAGCCGAAGGAACAAAGGAAGCCGGCACAGGCGTCGAGATAGTACCCCAAGTAGGAGGAGCAACAGAGGGTTCCACACCCTTATCCTTCTCAAGTTCGGAGGAACCACCGACATCAACGGCCACCTCTTCTGCCCCCAACGTCCTATCAACGGTCAATACCTCCCCTGGAAGAATAGGGAGATCAACACTCATCTCCTGGCCCGCCCCGGGAGACAGGACTGGCAGATGAATCTCATCCTTTTCAAGTCCCTCTGCAGGGACAGGATCTGTCGCTACCTCCTGATCGGTAGCCACCTCAATTTCTACGGGTGAGGCTGGGGTAGGACTCGGCAATGATACAGCCGACCTCCCTTCATCATGACAAGGAGGGGAATCAACCCTCTCCTCTGTTCCAACCATATTTGTTGCCCCCGCAACAGACTCTTGCAATGCTGGAGGGACGTCATCGGAGGCGACGAACTCCAATCCACTTCATCATCGGGATGACTCGAGTCCGTAGGACCCTCAACGTCCAAGGCCTCCGCGGCAGATCGTACCTTCCCGGAAGTTGTTGCAACCTCCGCAATTCTTTCAACAAAGTCAGGAGATACTAAAACCTCCGCAGGAACATCTTTGGGACTCTCCTCCACGGGAGACATTATCATCGGTGGAATGCGCTCGTCAGAAGAGCTTGCCACCTCCTTCGGTTTACTAACACCCGGTTTTGAAACACGGGTCTTCTTCTTCGACGATCCCTATAAGAAGAAAAGCGTAAGTTACCGAAATGACAAGATAAACCAGAATTACAGAGGATGCCTTACCTCAGCAGGAACTGATCATGCTGGCGTTTCAAGTGGCACTCCTGTAGCCTTTAGCGTCGACGTCTTTCTCGGCCTTTTTGGTACAGAAGAACCAGCTTCTGTGTCGGCCCGCCTCTTTTCAACAGAGGGATCTCTCACTGGTGCTGCAGCAGCAGCCCGATACCCCGCCAATTCTGGTGGACGATATGATCGGGCTGCCACCAACATATTCGCCGTGCCCTCCAGCTGAGTTCCAATGATGAAACTAGTCTCCCTGTCATAACCAGGAGACGCAGTATTCATAGTGCAATACAGCTTGGCGGCCGAATACAGGATTTGTGGCCGAAGGTTGTAAACGGGCGCCGTAAACTGAACACCAGTATACCCGGCATTGTAATATTGCCAGTCCCGGGCTCCGTCCAGCAAGCTACCGATGAACCCCAGACTGCTACTGGGATTCCGTAGCATCAACTGAGTATAGCCAAACTGGCGAGCAAATCGGCTGGGCAGATATGGCTCCAGATAACATCTATTTTGGTTGCGGTAGATCAGGTGAGAAGGCCGAATGCTTTGCAACCAACGAAAACCCCATTTTGGCAAAGTAATCGCATCTTCGCCCGAGTCAACTAAATCTTGACTGGCCTCGAAATCTTTGAAGATGGGGCCAACCTTGACAATCTCCCACCCCTGAAGGTAGGACAAAACCCTCCTGCAAACGGGAACGCTAGTGTATAACCACTTCCTCTTGTAGAAGCGGCGGATGAAGGCATCTCCTTCAACATGATCCTCCTCCGGACCGGGACTCATCACATTCGGATGATGCAGAATTAGCCATCCCATAAGATAATGGAATGGCAATTCAGCCCGGGGAAAGTTGTCATTTTTACCTCTCCCCTGGATCACGTCATCAGTAAAAGTCCTTAAACCCCGCAATAGGTTACACACCATAGCGGGAAGGAGAGCTAAGGGACGCCCGAAGGCCAACTTTACGGCAGGCAAAATAAGGTTCCGGTGTACCCTCTCCACTGCACCGGATCCACCCGCAAACACACAATCTCGGAGCCATATCATCAAGTATGTTGTCAGCACCGCTTTAGACGACATCCGGTGTGCACAGTGCCAGAAGCAGCTATACACCTTCTCACCATCCTGATTGAAACGAGGAGTCCTCTCGTCCAGCCGGCTTATCTCAGAAGTCACTTTCGCAGGTTTCAGCCCTTGCGGAGTCGTAAATCGGATCCTCGAGGGATCCGCCAAATCCTGCTTGAAAACATAATCCCTCCAAGCAGTCACATGAGGTTGAGTCTTGACTCTGTCCTTCCGATGAATCAAATAATGATGGCTTGCCACTTCCTTGAACGGCCATCATCTCCGAGTCCTTATTTTCCAGAACCTGGATCTCCTTATTTGATGGGAAATATTCCTCGTACGGCTCTGAGCCCCAGGGAAGCTTGGACACTTCGTACATCTCGTGGAGAGCCAACCCTAGCTCCCCCACGGGTGTGTAGAAAGTACCAGTCTGGGTATTGAATAACTCCAAGAGTGCAAGGAACATAGGCTTATTGAGATCCACGCCAGCCTGCGTGGCACGGATAGCGGCCGTCAGCCCAATCTCCTTAAGCTCAGCCTTGAACTTCGAAAGCACCCAAGTGGTCAACTCGTCCCACCTCGGGATATGATGACACCAACCTTCGACCCTAAAGCTACCTTTCGGATACACGACCCTCGACGTCAGCATCCTGCTCGCAAAGGTTGAAGCATTGAAGGCAAAAGTGTCAGTTGGGACTTCACTGTAGAGGCTCCCAGGATGCAAAGTTCGGCAACTGAACGAGGGACCGGTTCGTGAAGCAGATAGGGTATCCCTCTGATTCGAGGTAGCATCAATCGAAAGAGCACCTCCTAGGGCCCCTCCCTGAGAAGGAGTAAGATCCCAGGACATCCTTCTCTTCGAAGCTAGACGATAGAAGGCTGTCAGCGGCAACTGGCGGTCGAGTTGTCGCATGTACAACACCATGCCTTTTGCTGAAAAGAACCAGTCTTCTTTGACCTTCAATATCTTCGTTTCCGTGGAGATCAGACGATCACCGAACAAAAAGTCGGGTTTCAAGAAGGTCACATTTTCGGATTCAGCAGATTTCAGTTTTCCGCTCTCCATCATACTTTGGAGAAAAGTCGGCAACTGGTTCTGGATCTGCAGCATCCTCTCAGGAGGTTGATCCTGTAAGATAACACCCTTGGTAGGATTGACAACCGCCTCGTCAAAATCAACTCCCATTTGACAAAGGGAAGCATCCAGAAGGACCTCATTCAGCAGCGGCATCGTCATCGATACTGGCACAACAAAAATCAAAGGTCAGGCAAAAAGACAAAATGTGTCAAAGCAGCCTGGCGCATTATCAGGGTGTAAACCCATGCGCCTTAGTGAAAGGCTTCGGCGCATCATCAGGGCATAAACCCATGCGCATCAGCAAAGGCTTCGACGCATTTAGGGTGTGAACCCATGCGCGTCCGCAGTTAAACCTCGGTGCATAATAAAGGCCTAAACCTATGCATGTTGGCGGGATGAAAACTCGGCGAGGACAGTGGTCCATGCGCGTCGGCAGAAGAGAGTTGTCAACTCAGTCGCATGATCCAAAAATCGTCTAAACAAAGAAAGTAGTGGAAAAGATGACACCCACCCGTCACAGCAGGGTGAACGTCGGCCGGAGTCACAATGGTGATAGGGGCATCCCCTTCGGCATACTCCTCCGGCTCCTTTTCCTTGCCGGCACCGCCGCGAGGAGTCTTGGGAGCCATTTCTTTGAGAGAAGAAAGGTTAGGGTTTCTAAAGAAGAACTCTAAAGAAAGTAAAAGCAAAGGAGAAGAAGAACTCTCTCCCTCCATCTCTTGCTTATTTATAGGGCTTGGTCGCACGCGTGAACCGATGATGAGTGATCTCAGCCGTCGCCTCAGGTTCTGTGAAGGATAACCACAAATAAAACCAAAAGATCATCATTAATCTTTTCGGTTACCGAGGCATCATCATCATCATTATTAAACTGAGAGGAGCATGCGCCCGAACAGGCATGCGCCCCAACAGTCATGTGCCCTGACCTTCATGCTTCTTATTCAAAGTATTCCAAAACTTATCCAAAAGTTTTGAAAACTTTGAAGGGGATCTTGTAGAAGCATGGAATTTCACAACCAGAAAGTCCATGCGCCAGACACTACATACGCTAGAGCTCCGACAAAATACTTTACAGCAAAAATAATAGATATAGACATAGAAAGAGAACTTTTTATTTCACATATAAAGGTCTATTACATGTCTAGAGAAGGTTGTACAAAGGAGAATTTCTACAAAGGAAAGTTCCTAAGTCTACGACCAGCAGCCACCATGCGCCTCCAGTCAGGCGCAGCGGCTACCGTGCGCCTCCAGTCAGTCAGGCACAGCAGTCACCATGCGCCTTCAACCAGGCACATCCCACCATGCGCCCTCAGCAAGGCGCATCCTTTTCAGCAGCTCAGTTATGTGCATCCCCAGTTATGTGCATCCCTTCAGCAGCCCAGTTATGCGCCGCTCTTCCAGCCAGGCTCACCTGATAAATGCTTCTACTAATGAAGCATTTAACCCTCTGGCTGGAACCGAGGAAGAGAAGAGTACCGCAAATTTGTGGCCAGGGGAGGCTTCGAAAAAGCCTTCAAACACCAAGGAAGACCGTAATCGAAATACGGCTAAAGGAGCAGCTTTCAACACAACCAGAGTGGGCAACACCCACTTTGAAGGAAGAAAAAGCCTAGCACCGCCATTCCGATCTACGGCCCTTCCGGAACAACGGAGACGAGGCTCGAGCATCCCTATCTTTGGATGCAACAGGCACCTTCCGCCTGCCTCGGAAGCCCTCGACTCCGTCTTTTGGATGTAACAGTCACCTTCAAGTGCATCTATGACGACATGGCGTCTCATCTTCACCCTCGGGAGCACTTCGTCAACAGAGTGCACTCGAGTACCCAAGTTCATGGTGGAAGTACGTGAGAGAACGAGAGGCAAACCTTCTCTCCATGCCACTATTTATAGGTCGGGCAGATCAAACCCACGCGCCAAGTGGATGGCTCTCCGAATTCTGTGCAATGAACTTACATTTAATGGGTGAACCGGACGCCTCGAATTCAGCCAAACGGCTATTTAAAGCACTCGAAGAAGGAAACAGCCGCTCGTGCCCTTCGACTTCAGGCGCATCACACAGATATGCCCTTCAGAACCAAGCGCATCACAGATGATGCGCCCCCATGCGTCCCTATACCCAGTGGAACGCCAATCGATGCGCCTCTTCAGCTGTCCATCGAATGTCAGAAACATTAAATGCTGAACTGACAGAGTTGGCAGCACACCTCCCAAAGTCTGAACGGTTGACAGCTTTTTCAGAAAACGAAGCGTCGGCAACGTCAGCATCATCATGACTTTACTCCAATGGCTGCTGCCACATGGCCACTCATCCACCCGCATGCGCCTCTGCAGCCATGCGTCCAGATCTGCATGCGCCTCAAAAGCCATACGCCCCAGACTGTTCTCTGATCCCAAAAGACAGAAGGAAAGTTGCTTGTATGTGCCTCAAAAGCCATGCCCCCAGAATGGTTTGTGACTCCCAAAGGTTACGAGCCAAAGTCGCCTGTATGCGCCTCAAAAGCCATGCGCCCAGAATGATTCGTGACTCCTAAAGGTTACGAGCCAAAGTCTCCTCATGCGCCCAATCCAAGGCGCATTCTACCAGATCATCTCCCCCACCAAATCCGAGATCTCCGAGCCACGGGTGGATGACACGTGTCCTTTGACTCAACTCATCCGAGATCTCAGCAACAGAAAGATCTTCTCCGCTACGTGCCGGCTCACAACAGCAACATGAAGAAGTCAACCCCTCAATTAGGGCACATCACCCGTGCGCCTCCATCAGCAATCTCCACGTGGCATCCCCACGTACCGGGGCATCCTACATATGCGCGCATGAGCAGCCAGCCTGCAAAGCTATAAATAGAGGGATCATTTCCTTCTGACGGGCACACACATCTATCTACAACGAACACACAGAGACTTCGCACCACCAGAGAGACAGAAACAGACACTCAACGTCTTCCTCCTCTCAGCCAGCTCCAGCACCCAGAGCAATCCAAACCTTCAGAGAACCGATAACCGTCGTCAGCTCGTCAACAGAGTCAACGCATTACCACTCGCTCCATCGGCACAAGGGACTCAGATTAAACAAAAGTGTACTCCTAGGACTACGTCTAAGTCCTATATTGTAACACTGTTCTGTTTGTATTAAAATTTAATCAAGGAATTTTAATGGCAAACAGAGATATTCGTTATTTACAAAGATCAATAGGAGAAATGTTGGTTGCATCAATATAATGTGTAATGCCCCGCTCCGCACGAGGCATTTGGTTGGCTTGTTGGATGGGATCAGAATGTTGGACCGCGACTTGTGTTGAAGATCAAGAGAGTTGAGACTGATGCAGTCTTTCTTAGCTGGCTAGACGGAATGGGTATTAGAATGTGGCTCACTAGTGGAGCTACACTTAGCGGAATTGGAGCAGGAAGACCCTTTTATGCAGGCAAGTGGAACTGTCCTCCTTCCTCCTTATTCCTGCATGCTTAATAAATAGAATAATGTGATGCTACGAATTGTCCCTAAATGTCCCTTGTTTTGGTTGCCGAATAATAGAGATGCTTATGTTAAGAATAATTGAACTGCTGAATGAATCACACTCGAACTGCTAATACGACTTGATGCTTGAAATGAATTGATAATGTCCCTTCGGTTAATAATGTGTAAGCAATGAATACTTGCGTAATGAGATGCTACGAGAATGATACATGAGTAATGAACTGGCTATGCTATTAAAACAAAGAATTGAATGAAACACTAGAATCATGTATATTCTGTATAACTGTTGCTGTTGCTTGCTTCCTTATAAGCAATGAAAGAAAGAATCCTGTCCCTATGATATGAATAAAATGATGCAGGTCCTATCGATATGAGTGAAATATTATTTGTTCCTCTTAGAAAGGAATAATATGAGAAATGTTGCAATGATTGATGCAATGAGAAATGATGAGGTTTGGGATCATTGAGATCACCAAGTGAACAGGTAGAAATATTGGAAAGATGAGATGATGAACTGTTGCCTTTTCTTATCTTATTATTGTATCATGTGACTGTTTTCCATAAATAAATTCACTTTATTTATTTTGTATCTGGGAAAATTACAACTGTAGGAATCTAATCTAGAAGACGATTACTTTATCCCTTGGACGATGCGATGAAGAACACTCGAACTTTGAAGAACTTTGGACAACAACTGGGCAATCTCTCTGTTCTCTCTGACAAAATGTCTCTCCTTGATGAAGATGAAGAAACTCTTTTTTATAGAGTTCAAGATAACTGTCCTCAAGCATACACTCAGGCAGTTACTAGACGTGTGCATAATTGCAGGGACGCGTGGCAAAATCTGATGGAGATACATTAGCGTGCGGTTGAAAGTAGTGGAGCATGTTCAGGAGAAATTGGTGGCATGGATACCACGTTGCATAACTTCTGAAGAAGTGGGTAACTGAGTACAGGACACGTAAGAACGTGTGTTGACTGCAGGTTGAAAAAGTCATTCTGGATACGACTGCTGCTATACGCTGTCTTTGAGGAAGAATCATACGCTCACTTGGACATCGTAGAATCATGTAAGGCCCATACGCTCACAAGAAGGAGTCATGTGAGGTCCATACGCTCACTTGGCTGGGAAGGAGTCGTGTGAGGTCCATACGCTCACTTGGCTGGGAAGGAGTCGTGTGAGGTCCATACGCTCACTGGAGAAGTGGCCACGTGGCTATCATCAATCTTCTTTGATACACCATATCTTTTAATAAACTGTCAAAAAGATTTTCTCGAGCGTCGTGACTGTAGATATGACGGCTGACAGACTGTCAGAATTGACAGTAATGATGGCTTTTGCATTAATGATCTGCTGAGCTGTCCTCGTAAAAGACAAAACCAACTCTTCAAAATCCTAAATGACGGTTGTTCTTTTCATGACCATTATCTTTATACGAAATACGAGACGTCAGATTCATTCTTCACTTAGTGTATGCTGTGCTGTCATTTTTAAGAAATAATAATAAAAATATCCACTGAGCGTATGGCTTTTGATGAGCGTATGGCCTTGAGAGTGTGACTTCTGATTTGAGCGTAGGGCTTCAACCTGACATCTGTCTTTAAGCGTATGGATTAAAATGACAGCGTGTCATAATTTTCCACATCCTACAAGACCCCCTTTAAAGTTTTCGAACTTTATGAGTTTCAAAAGTTCGAAATTACTTTGAACAGAAAGTGGGAATGAGTCCTGACACGCTGGCATTAAGTCTGTTTATCAGTGCAAATCTTTAGGGATTCTGTTTTAAAGAATATCTGCCGCTTAGCCTTCTTCTTTTCTTCTATAAATAGGTATTCCAAAACCTATTTTCATTTCTTTACCACAGTTTTTGCCTTTGAGAGAGAAAAGAACTTTTCAGAAACTCAAGATTTTTCTTCTTCTTCTTCGTCTTCAACTCCTTCTTCATTAATGGCACCCAAGATCGATGCCGCTACGAAGGGAAAGGGGAAAGCCCCTGAAGAGTCATCTTATCCTGCTGCCGACACCGCTACCAAGAAAACATCCAATCAGCGTGTTTCTCGCAATGAACGACCATTAAAACCTATTTATGGTGAGGAAGAAGATGATGAACAATAACTATTCCCCTTTTTAGGGCTCTGGTTAGAACAGAACTCAGAAAGCGTATCCCTCTTTAGGGTCAATACGTCAGTAGATACACTTCCCTCTTTAGGGTTTAGTCGTATTCCATGTTTTTCGTTTTTACGAAAAATATGTTTGGAGTATATATCTGTAAAATATATGTATTTTGTTAGAAATATCAAAATACACTATTTTACAGGGATATACTATAGCAATCTGTCTCATGAAAATGCGTTAACTCCTGTGTTAACGTAATTTTTTAATGATCATCTTGTGAACCAAATGCTGACACGCTCAAACTGAACCTTGAGTCTGTCATACGCTTGAGAAAAACTGAGCGTATGCTGAACTTGGAGTCTGTCATCCGCTTGAAGAAAACTGAGCGTATGCTGAACCTTGAATCTGTCATACGCTTGAAGAAAAACTGAGTGTATGTTGAACCTTGAATCTGCCATACGCTTAGTAAAAAAAACTGAGAGTATGCTAAACCTTGAGTCTGTCATACGTTTGAATGTAGATCAAGCTGTACGCTTAGTTTTCTAAGCGTATATTAAACTTTATACTCTTTTAATATTGAAATACTCTATTCTTCATTTGCAGTGGATATTCTGGCTCAAGAAGCGGAATTTGAAGGAAGTGTGGGAAATAATTTTAGAAGTGATCTATCACATGTTCGCTTTCCCCAATTTGACGGACCTCTCACAAGAATAGCTCTATTGACCAACCAAGAAGATGACACCTTACTGAACCTGATGAGTGGACTACCATTACAGAGCGTGGATGGTGTTACTCATTTAAAGCCAGCATTCCTTTTTGGAGATGCTATAGACATGGATTCTCAACCTGCTCTTGACAAAGTAGCTTATTCTTATCACAGGGACGGTGATGCAAATCAACCTATGTATTTGACTGGTCTAACAAAGAGTATTAACATAGCCCGTTTATTCCACTCGGGCCAGCAAAGACAGATGAAATGGGATATCACTCCATCTCGACAAGCAAAGGCTGGATGGATTGGATATCGTCAAGGAAGGTTCCGTAGCGGTACTGAACCACATATCACATCTCTGCGAGGACTGCTACCTGCCAACATTCCCCCTGAGGACTCGGCACTGCTGAAGCCAGTCAGAGTTCCAATTTTTGCCAATGAGTTTGCTCAATTAAAGAATGCCATCTATCCAAAACAGTCAATGAGGCTAACTGGCCTGGTAAATCCAGAGAACAATAGATGGACTGCTCTAGTGAGATGGATTTTGCAAAACTTTGGTACACAGCTGAAGGTGATAGGTTTATACAATGCCATTAAGTGTACTGCTTATGGTTTCAAACCAAATCCGGATCTGTTCTTGGCATTAGCAGAGAGATATAACTATCGGACCGGCACCTTTATGACCCCAAAGGGTGAAGTGGGATTCGCCCTTCATGAAATGGCATATATATCTGAGCTACCAACAGCAGACTTGCCATATGAAGAATATATTCCATTTGTTGATGAAATGAATAAAATCTCTGCAGCCAATCCACTAATTCTTTATGTATTTGAAGAATTAATGTGTCACTACAGTATCTGTAAAGCCTTTTATAAGGGGCAAGGTGGAGAGGGGGACTCCAATTGCTATTCTTCAAAATGGATGGCTTATTTATTTCAAGGTCGCACTGACGAAGTCCAAAAGAAGAAAAAGACCGATCAATATATCGGCAAATTCAAACCCTTGAGTCAAGCTGAGATTAACAGGTTAATCCGGAAGACTGGTCATGATGACATTGTTGTCGAAGAAGACATTGACAGCTACAAGGCTGGCGATAGGTTTGAAACCTATATTAAGCAAGGTAGCCGAGAATTGTCCGATGAAGGTCATCTAGCCGGATTCATATCTCTTTGGCTGAGGAAGTTTGTAGTTCCTGGCACCTGTTCAGCAGACATGATGCACAGAGGAGTCGTCTTTACAGCAGTCCGTCTAGTTTTTGGATATAAGATGGATCTACTAACGGCGATGACCTGTCGTCTGAATGCCGGTTTAAGGGCATACACAGATAGGATGTTCGAATTGGCAAGGAAGAATTTGACGTCCTTTCCTCGGGTAGAAATGCCCTTTACATACTTGTTTGGATGGATGCTTCTACATTTTGAATCCCTCATGAGTGCTGGAATGGCTAGGCCAGACGATACTTTCCTTGAAAGGTATAAACATATACCGAAATGGAAATATGATACTCTAACCGATTGTAGAACCATCTTGAACAGGGGAGAACTATGGAGCTTCACCTGTGTTCCTCCGCCTATCGGTTATGAGACTATGCCCGGGAAATTGATTGACGGTATTGGTTCAAATGAATTGAATGATGTCCAACATGAATGGCTAAAAAGAATCAGGCCATCTCATTTGATCTGCCGTCGTGATAATATCACATATTTAGAACCATATCTTCCGAGCAGATTTGCTCGTCAATTTGGTTACGATCAGTTACATGTGGGCAATGCAATGACGTGTTTTTCTCATCAAGAAGGTTTGGTTGATGGTGCCAGAGCTTGGCTACATTATATCGCTAAAGGTACAGGGGCTACCTTCTCTATGCCAGATCCAGTCACCCATTGAAGAGGAGCTAAAATATTGGCGTCCTATGCCAGATTTTATGTCTCAGCTAACACTTTCGATGAAAAATTTAGCATCTCAGGTAAAAGCTTTATTCATTTTGAGAAGAAATCAACCAAATCTGCCCTGCCTAAGAATTGTCACGACAGAGAAGACCCTCTGGCCACCGATGAAATTGATGATGATATTTTGGATACTTTCTTCTCTGATGATCTTCATCAACCACTATATGTGCCTATCGGGAGTGCTGAAGAGAGTATATCTGTTGATACCACACCAAAGAGGAAGAGGAGTAAAGGTGCTGCGGGTCCTGCCGCTAAAAGAGCTACTCGAGCAGAAACTCAAAGTCGCGGAGGAATTACCATTCCTGGGAATTCTCCTGTTTCTAGACGAGTCAGAGATGTTGATGAAACAGGTAGTGATCCAATAGACAATTATCTACTGTTCCTTTAACCAAAAGAATAGGAAGGAAAGTAATAGTTTCAAAGACTAAATCCGTAATTTGTCTGGATGCAGAGAGTCCCACCGATCGTGCTATGCGATTGGCCACAGAAAAGCAAGTTGCTTTTGATTTTTCTGTGAAGACTGAAGAAAAAGAAATTCCTGAAACTGCTGGATCTTCTAGGCCTTCTGATATAGATGCAGTTCCACCAATGGCCGATGATGTGCAGGAAATTAGTCAACCTGCGGTAGAGGCCGAACATCAGACTGAAACGGATAATGACTTACTGGTTTCAGGAGAATCAGTGAAGGAAGCCACTTCTCTTAACCCAATGGCTGAAGCTTCAGAGAGTGAGAAAGTTGACTATGAACCATCGTCTGACCATTTTGGAGAAGAAAACATGGAGATAGACGATGAATCACCATCTAAGGTTTCAATTGATGCACTGAAAACTATTGGTCAGCACTCGGGGTTGACACCAGAACTGGAGAGGCCTCTGGAGATAGAAGTTCCAGTCCCGAGTACTTCTGGGGCGGGAAGCAGTGAAATGAATCCCGTGTCAGAAGGTACCATGAGCAGACTGAAAGCCGGATTGAATGATCCGCAGGAGACTGAATATGAACCAATTCCAGGTAATATTTAATTCATTAAAGTTTGGTCTTGTCTTGACTTTATTGTCTTTAAATTCCTGATCATACTGCTTCAATTCTAATAGCTGTAGGAACTGCACCGGCTATGAGTTCTACTCAAGCCCCACTTATTCAAACTGAAGTGGGTGAGGGGAGTTCACATCTGCCGAATTCTCCAAAAACATCAACTTCAGCTCCAAGAATAGAGGTTCCTCCTGCTCCTTCCACTACTATTGCAGCGACTCCCGGTTTTGATACCAAGATAGCAAAAATCATGATGATGTATTCAGATATTATTTATACATATTTGGATACATATTCGAGGAGATTCATGAAAGATGAAACCATGCCCTTTTCGAGTCTTCGAGAAGCAACTAATTTTTCCGCGTTCAGCCTTGAGACAATCTGGTTATGAAGCTCAATGTGTCTTCTTTGAACATCTCCTAAATGATTTAGAAGCCAACATCCAGAAATATTGGGAGATTAAAAAGGGAGATATTAATTCTCTGACTGCAGCTGAGATTGCTCAATCAGAGGCTGAAGCTCAAGCTCAACAGATCGCTCTGACAGAATTTCTTGCTCGATCTTCTAATGAGCTAATAGCAAAAGATGAGGAAATAATAAGTACTCGTCAGGATATGGAGAATCTAGAGAAATATGAAGAGTTAAGAGCTGAAGAACTCATAAGATTGAAGGAAGAACTGGCTCGTATTCAGAAACAAATTGCTTCCGTGGAACAGGAACAATCAAAGATTGCTGTTGAACGTAAATCTGCAGCTGAACGCTGTCAAATTTTACAGCAAGAGCGAGAATTGATGCAGGTTCATCAAATTGAAGAAACCAATCGCCGGAGTTCGATTATTGCAGAATATGATCAGCGTATGATTGGAGTAGAAGCAGCAGAGCGAATTAGGAAAGCTCACGATGAGAAGATGAACAATGTAATTGTTCGTATTCAAGAGATCATTACACCTCCTAAATAGTTCTTCAATTGTAATCAATATTTTAATTTTGATTCAAAGGAATGAACCTTTTGGCTCGATTTCAGTTTTGTGGATGACGTTTTGTAGAAAATATGTTCAGAGGTAACTAATACATGACATATTTCAATAGAATAGAATATACAAATAAGTTGTGCAATTCTATCATGATGTTAAACCAAAGATGATTTTAGTTTAATACTGCTTAGAGAAAACAGAATTTAGATATAAAAATATCTTTAGATTCTATTTTTCCATGATCTTTAGACTCGGAAATCAAAAGACGAGATATCATTTTCCTAGAATAGAAAATATGATACATACTGAGATAAAAATTCAGAGGTAATATGGACATGATTTTCTATACAAGATCTTTATTAAATCCACTGGGGTTCTAATAAAATGAAATATCAAGTTCTCTGGGAAAATGATACATAGTGGAATATCAGTTTCCTCTGGGGATAATGATATCGAATTATATTTGCTGGAGAATGATGAAAATATTATACATAATATTTCTTTAAGAATTTGCCATTGATAGGCATCATCGTGACTTTCCCATCCATAGAAGCAAGCTGATATGCTCCATTAGAGAAGACTTTGTTTACTACGAATGGACCTTCCCATTTCGCATCAAATTTGCCTTTACTCATGTGTGTCATGGTCATAGGACGTCTGACAGTAAGAACCAATTCTCCTTTCTGATATGCTCTGACTTTGACTTTACGATTAAAGGCCTTTGAGATTCGAGCTTGATATAACTCAATATTTTGTTGAGCATACAATCGTTTTTCATCTAGAGCTTCCAATTCTTGAAGTCGAAGACGATCATTATTCTCTGTAGTCAGTTCATTGTAAATTGTAATTCTTAAAGAAGGAATTTGGATCTCGAGAGAAAGAACAGCTTCACACCCATATACCAAGGAAAAAGGCGTACATCCAGTCGCATTGCGAACTGTAGTACGATAGGCCCATAAACATTCACCAAGCTTCTCACTCCAGTTGCGTTTGTTAGAAGAAACAAATTTTTTCAAGATTTTGATGATTGTTTTATTAAAAGCTTCTGCCAATCCATTAGCTGCAGGATTATATGCCGTCGAAGCTAAATTATTGATCCTATAGTCGTCGCAGAATCGTGTAAATTTATGACTAATAAACTGCGGTCCGTTATCATGGATAATACGCCGAGGAACACCAAATCGGTAGATGACATGATGTTTGACGAAATTGATAACATTAGAAGTTTTAACTTCAGATAACGGGATTGCTTCAGCCCATTTAGAAAAGTAATCGGTTATTGCTAGAATAAACCGATGTCCTTTTGATGATGGTGGGTTGATAGGACCAATGACATCCATGCCCCAAGCCTCGAAGGGCCATGATGCCGCTGTTGGGTGTAAAAACTCTGACGGTTGATGGATGAAATCTGCGTGAATTTGACAGCCTTTACACTTCCGAGCATATTGAATAGCGTCAACCACCATAGTGGGCCAATAATAACCCATACGTCGAATACGATCTTGAAGTTTAGGACCTGGTTGGTGAGCTCCACAGACACCGTCATGTGCTTCACGAATTATCTATTGTGCTTCTTCACCAGCAATGCATCGAAGGAGAAGACCATCGTAAGATCTACGATATAATGTCTTCGTTGTATGATTATAATAAAATCTGAGAGATCGACGCCGAATAGACGCTGCTTCATTCGGATTACCAGGAAGTATGTCATACAACACAAAGTCTAGAAATGGGCGTCTCCAGTCTTCAGCTATGGCTTCTGTTTTATTAGAAAAGATATATTCCATTGTAAAATCGGAAGAAGATGACGACATTTTGTCAAATTTTAACCCAGCATCAACGTTGAAAGAATCGGTATCTGGATTATGAGGAGAAGTCAAAGCCAGATTATTCTCAACACATAATAGTTCTCGATTATAAATCACTATCACTTGCTGACGTCTGATTGTTATGGCTAATACAGCAGCAAGGTTAGCCAAAGCATCAGCTTCTGCATTATAGGCTCTTCGAACATGTTCAATAAAGAAACCTTCAAAGGAGGAAGCCATAGAGAGTGCTGCTCGATGATAAGGTATCAAATCTTGATGACGAACTTAATATATATTCCTCTGATATGATTGATGATAAGCTTGGAGTCTCCATAAACTTCTAAATATTGAATATCTAGATGTCTGGCCAATTGAAGACCAATGAGCAACGTATTGTATTCGGCTACATTGTTTGAACATGATTGATCCAGAGAATAAGCCCTCTGAATAGTTAATCCTTCTGGGGATATGTAACGCCCAGTCCCAAAATACGTAGGACTAGGAACGTAGACATGCCAGCTGTATTTATACGAAGTATACTCCAATATATGGAAGCCTCGTATAAATACATAAGCTGTAAAATGCAGTAGAACCATAACTAATCTCATCCACAAGAATAAAAGATATTATATAATCAACTATGAATTTGTCTTGATACAATATGTTGGGCGAAGACAAATCCACTACCAACAAAATAAAGAAATAAAATATATGGAAAATGAAATGAGTGGCGAGCGAAGCGAAGACGATCCAAGTGCAATCATCCTCGAGAAATAACAATGAACACGGCTAGAGCGAAAGCACCTGCGAAAGACAATAGCACACACCTGGCAAGACAACCAGGTCCTCAGAGGGACGTAACAAGACACATAATAGCATGCCATAAACTGAATAATTACTGCTCAAATAAATAAGTAAATCGAATTATAACATGTTCCAATACGCACCTACTGAACGAGCGTACCATCCTCCCAACCAAACAAGGACAGAAGATGGTAAACTAATTCACGGCGACGTATCTTCCCATGCTAAGAATCCGATATGGTATCCGGACCCCAACAAGGTTCAATACCTTCTCATCGAAGTAGTAAGTCACACCTACAATCAAACAAGAACAAGATGTGACGAACTAATCCGCGACAAGTTATTGTTCCAAGTCACGGTCAGATACAAGTACCCAAACCAAAAGTACTCGTACCTAACGGATAGGGTAGCCTACCATTCTAAGTGAAATGTTGTTAAGAACAATCCTTCCTGCGCATGAGCCCTGGCTGAATAGGATCGGCGTAGTCCCCTCTTGGGCACCAGAGGCCCCATCAGGAGGAGCATGAATAATCATGTGTCATCAACCCCGTATCTCCAGCGGAGAGTCCGGGTCACAAGGGAAGTGAATCGAAGCCCATACGCTAAGGAATTGTCCTCCCCGCCCAATGCCTACTGTGTTGTATCCACAACACAAGACCACTATAACCGCTAAGTCAAACTAGCATGCAACCTCTATTAGCGGTTATTCCTACCGCACGGCTTGTACGTACTGGTGGCCAGCCAATCACGCACTTCCGTGTTCTACATGCGACACACAACTTCGTGTTTACAACGTGTCAAGGCCAATGAATGCGACACACCAGGTGGTCCCTTAAATCTAGGTTAAATTTGTAAAAAATACACAGCAGGAAATATAAAAGAACAGTTATGCCATGTATCACAGTTTATAAGAAAAATAATAGACATGCATGAAGTATGAGCTAAAAATAATTAAACAGCTAATGGCAAGGTATCTTGCCTGGTATAGCGCCTGGTGTGCTGCGATAATCAAGGTGGCACGATCTGCAACTTTGGTGCAACAACTGTACAAGGAGACCTCGGATGGTGATACGGTCGGTTCCATTAGGTCCAGAAGGGTCAAATTGGTTAGGGTGGACATATGATAGTCTCGAAATTGGCGAAGGAATAGGAATAACGGGATTGATCATGGAAGGAAGAAAATCAAGGAAGAATGGATAATAAAATATATATAAAATTATAGAAAGTTATTTATAATGCTAAAATCCTTATTTGTACAACTATAATTTTGTTAAATAATTTACTTTAAATAAATAGAACATTTACAACAATATCTTAGTCTATAATATTGTTGTTACCAATAAATAAAAATAGTTTTTATGAATTTATCTATTTTGGCTAGTAAAGTAATAAAAATAATAAGTGGTACTAATAATTCAATAACAAGGGTATATCAATAATATTTTAAATTATTTATCAAATATTACATATTGTATAACAAAAATCTTGGTAAGGAAATAATCCAATTAGGAAAATAACCACAATATTAATAATAATAATGATAATAATACTGATAATAAAATCATAATAATAACAGTAATAATAACTGATAATAATATTAATAATAACAAATAATAATAGAGATATTATATATAAAAATAAAAAATAAACAAAATGAATAAGTAATAAAATACTTGGACATTGCACTGCGTGTGCACTCCTCTCGAAGGGAGGGGACACACCAGTGAACAACAAAAAAAACAAAAAAGGAAGTGAAGAAGAGTTAGATAGAGAGAGAGAGGTCTTCAAGAGGGGGGAGAAGACTGAAGAGAAAGAGGAGTCGGAGAAGAAGAAGGGGCGGTTCGGAGTGGAGCTCACCGCTCCGGCGGTGGAAGAGGAAGCGGAGGCGGCGGTCGCAGCCAGGCTTGGAGAAGGGGTTTCGAGGAGAGAGGGCGGAGCGGTCGGGCTCGAGCGGTGGCCGAGGAGGACGGGCGGCTAGGGGCGACGCATGCGGCGGAGCGCACGGGGCGGAGGACGAGTGGGGAAGTCACTGGCTGGGTTGTCTCCGGTGGAGGGTGACAAGGCTCGGGCGGTGGCTGATCGGTCGGGTACGGAAGAGAGCGTAGGCCACTGCGGCGGCGCCGGAGGCGCAGAAGCCTAGGCGGCGAGGAAGAGGAAAGGGGAGGCGGAGCTGTCGAGAAAGGCGGTGACGGGTTCCGACAGCGGCGGGGTCAACGGCTAGGGTCGGGGGTTTTTGGGCGGCGCGGCGGTTCGACGGCGAGGCGAGGCCGGTGGTGAGCGGAGGCGCGACCAGGCGGCCGTGGCTCGCCGTCCACCGGCGGAGGTGAGTCAATCGAATTAAATTTTGGGTTTTCTTTCTGGTGATTTTGATGAGTCTGGCTGGGGGTGGCTACGACGGCGACGGTGATGGCCGGCCGACGTGGGTGCTGTGGGGTTGGTCTGTGTGTATTGTCGTGGTCGGACACGACGAGGGAGGTAATTTTTTGTGGAGTGGCAGAGATGGTGTGCTGGTGGCGGGTGGCGTTGAAGTCTGGCGGTGACGGGCTGTGAGGGGTTGGCGGTGGTGGCTGGGAGTGGGCGACCCTGATGGAGAACATGGTGAAGGTGATGTTGCTTCGCCGGAAGAGTGGCAGTGGTGCGGTAGATGGGCTGGAGGTCGGGTCGATGATACTATGGCCGGGAAGTCGAAGTCGGGATAGAACCGAGGGGAGTACGGCGCGGTGGAGAAGACGGGCTTGAAATAGGGATAGGTTTAGGGATTTGGTGTCGGGGTGTATTCGACACGAAAAATAATGTAATTGTAAATAAATATTGGAATAAGATATTCACCGGGGTCGGACCCGAGGCTGTCACGGCCGACACGGAAAGACGTTGGACATGGACACGAGGCACGCACATTGAGGATGGATGGAACACCGTCACGAGGCACTCACTTGTGGAATTTATGGAAAATTGTGGAAGAATGAAAAGTTGGAGGAGTACCTGCCTATATTTATAAGATGTGGGAATTCCCAATTAGATATGGACTAGGAATAGTTTAAACCCAATTTGGATATCTCCAAATTTAATTTAGAAGCAAATCAAATAAATATCCAAATCCAATCTCATTTAAATCAAATTAAATCTCTTAGTTTAAAATCAAATCAATTATAGATATTAGCTTAATATATTTAAATAATTCCAAACATTAAATTAAGATTTAAATGGCCAAAATAACTTCCAAAAATATTTTTCAAAATACCAATAATAATAATTTCGAAAATAATAAATATTTTTAGATATCTTTTTGAACAATAAAATATTACTATTTATAAATTTTGAAAATTATACTTTTATTTAAAATAGACCAATAAATAAATAACGAAATATTTGTATGCAACAAATATCCTTTACATAATTTGGCTTTTCTAGTATACAAAATACTATTTATTATTAATAACTTTTAGAACCAAAGGCTTTTTATAGAAAGGATATTTATACAATATTTTGAAAGTATATATTAAAATAAAAATATTTTTCTAAAATATGTACGCTCGCACATATTTGTACTCAACGAGCAACTACGAAAAATAAATTTTCGTGCGCGACGTAAAATACGACTACGCGACGTACAATACAAAAATTTAAATCCGTATAAATAAATAAAATAAATAAAAAAAATATAGTAGAAATTTAGGGGTTTTACATCCTACCCAACTTAAAAGAAATTTTGTCCTCGAAATTAAGAATTAGTAGGGGGGTGAAAGACACAAGGGTGTATCAATGGGGAATAAGGCTCAACAAGATCATGTCATAAGAAGTTGTGATCTAGATCATTGAACGAGGGTCATAGTAGGGTCGAGGAGAATGACGAGGAGTTTAGGATGAAGTTATAGCAACCTCGAGTGAGAGCGGTCATAATTGATAGGACAGCTAGAGGAATTTCAAGTATATCGCCTTCGTCCTTCGAAAATTGGTGAAGGCGAAAGCAATATAGAGTTTGAAGGAGGCGTTATCGAATACGAATACGTGATTCAAAGGCGATTGAAGAATTTCAAAAAGAATTGTCAAGGCAGTCGTGGATGGGACTCTAAAGGGCAAGTTTAGCTATGTTCCCATCCACGTAAAATAATAGACAAAAGCGAACCAAAGTGCACTTGGTTGATCAGACCATCATGCACCGGTTCTGATTAGGCAATATGTTAGTGAGCGGCCGCTCAATAGCATAAGTCATGAACAAACTCGATAAATGGATGAGTTTGCAAAACTAGATTATAGTTACAACATTAGTCAAGTGGTAAAAACATAAGCACGAGAGATTTAGATTAAAAGAAGGTAGAATGATTCTAAGTCATACAGTTGTCCTATAGTATTCTTGTCCAAGTCCTTGGTTGGCTAGAAGGGTTAGGTCCTCTAGATTCTAGGATCTAAATGAGCTTGCTATATGGGTCACTAGGTCAAAGGTATAGGTCACTAGGTCAAGGGATCGCTAGGTTATAAGGTAGTCTACCCAACTTAAAGAATTAAGCTAAGGGTGTTTTGGGACAACTAACTAATAGGGTCAATCTCTAGCAAGCACGAAGGGAAGATAAGAATAGGGTAGGAAGGAAGCAAGCAAGATGCAATTGATGAGTCAAACGGTAGATAAAATCATGGAAAAAGGTCAAGTATGTGGATGAGATCCTAGACTTCTAATCCTATTCGCAGGCTTGCTTGGTACTGTAAAGTAACCAAACAATTTATGTCGACCTGCATGGGCCACCACAAAAACATGTAACGTCCCAGTCCCAAAATACGTAGGACTAGGAACGTAGACATGCCAGCTGTATTTATACGAAGTATACTCCAATATATGGAAGCCTCATATAAATACATAAGCTGTAAAATGCAGTAGAACCATAACTAATCTCATCCACAAGAATAAAAGATATTATATAATCAACTATGAATTTGTCTTGATACAATATGTTGGGCGGAGACAAATCCACTACCAACAAAATAAAGAAATAAAATACATAGAAAATGAAATGAGTGGCGAGCGAAGCGAAGACGATCCAAGTGCAATCATCCTCGAGAAATAGTAATGAACACGGCTAGAGCGAAAGCACTTGCGAAAGACAATAGCACACACCTGGCAAGACAACCAGGTCCTCAGAGGGACGTAACAAGACACATAATAGCATGCCATAAACTGAATAATTACTGCTCAAATAAATAAGTAAATCGAATTATAACATGTTCCAATACGCACCTACTGAACGAGCGTACCATCCTCCCAACCAAACAAGGACAGAAGATGGTAAACTAATTCACGGCGACGTATCTTCCTATGCTAAGAATCCGATATGGTATCCGGACCCCAACAAGGTTCAATACCTTCTCATCGAAGTAGTAAGTCACACCTACAATCAAACAAGAACAAGATGTGACGAACTAATCCGCGATAATTTATTGTTCCAAGTCACGGTCAGATACAAGTACCCAAACCAAAAGTACTCGTACCTAACGGATAGGGTAGCCTACCATTCTAAGTAAAATGTTGTTAAGAACAATCCTTCCTGCGCATGAGCCCTGGCTGAATAGGATCGGCGTAGTCCCCTCTTGGGCACCAGAGGCCCCATCAGGAGGAGCATGAATAATCATGTGTCATCAACCCCGTATCTCCAGCGGAGAGTCCGGGTCACAAGGGAAGTGCATCGAAGCCCATACGCTAAGGAATTGTCCTCCCCGCCCAATGCCTACTGTGTTGTATCCACAACACAAGACCACTATAACCGCTAAGTCAAACTAGCATGCAACCTCTATTAGCGGTTATTCCTACCGCACGGCTTGTACGTACTGGTGGCCAGCCAATCACGCACTTTCATGTTCTACATGCGACACACAACTTCGTGTTTACAACGTGTCAAGGCCAATGAATGCGACACACCAGGTGGTCCCTTAAATCTAGGTTAAATTTGTAAAAAATACACAGCAGGAAATATAAAAGAACAGTTATGCCATGTATCACAGTTTATAAGAAAAATAATAGACATGCATGAAGTATGAGCTAAAAATAATTAAACAGCTAATGGCAAGGTGTCTTGCCTGGTAGAGCGCCTGGTGTGCTGCGATAATCAAGGTGGCACGATCTGCAACTTTGGTGCAACAACTGTACAAGGAGACCTCGAATGGTGATACGGTCGGTTCCATTGGGTCCAGAAGGGTCAAATTGGTTAGGGTGGACATATGATAGTCTCGAAATTGGCGAAGGAATAGGAATAACGGGATTGATCATGGAAGGAAGAAAATCAAGGAAGAATGGATAATAAAATATATATAAAATTATAGAAAGTTATTTATAATGCTAAAATCCGTATTTGTACAACTATAATTTTGTCAAATAATTTACTTTAAATAAATAGAACATTTACAACAATATCTTAGTCTATAATATTGTTGTTACCAATAAATAAAAATAGTTTTTATGAATTTATCTATTTTGGCTAGTAAAGTAATAAAAATAATAAGTGGTACTAATAATTCAATAACAAGGGTATATCAATAATATTTTAAATTATTTATCAAATATTACATATTGTATAACAAAAATCTTGGTAAGGAAATAATCCAATTAGGAAAATAACCACAATATTAATAATAATAATGATAATAATACTGATAATAAAATCATAATAATAACAGTAATAATAACTGATAATAATATTAATAATAACAAATAAAAATAGAGATATTATATATAAAAATAAAAAATAAACAAAATGAATAAGTAATAAAATACTTGGACATTGCACTGCGTGTGCACTCCTCTCGAAGGGAGGGGACACACCAGTAAACAACAAAAAAAACAAAAAAGGAAGTAAAGAAGAGTTAGATAGAGAGAGAGAGAGGTCTTCGAGAGGGGGGAGAAGACTGAAGAGAAAGAGGAGTCAAAGAAGAAGAAGGGGCGGTTCGGAGTGGAGCTCACCGCTCCGGCGGTGGAAGAGGAAGCGGAGGCGGCGGTCGCAGCCAGGCTTGGAGAAGGGGTTTCGAGGAGAGAGGGCGGAGCGGTCGGGCTCGAGCGGTGGCCGAGGAGGACGGGCGGCTAGGGGCGACGCATGGGACGGAGCGCACGGGGCGGAGGACGAGTGGGGAAGTCACTGGCTGGGTTGTCTCCGGTGGAGGGTGACGAGGCTCGGGCGGTGGCTGATCGGTCGGGTATGGAGGAGAGCGTAGGCCACTGCGGCGGCGCCGGAGGCGCAGAAGCCTAGGCGGCGAGGAAGAGGAAAGGGGAGGCGGAGCTGTCGGGAAAGGCGGTGA
The DNA here is from genome assembly GCA_029216955.1 of Iris pallida. NCBI lineage: Eukaryota > Viridiplantae > Streptophyta > Magnoliopsida > Asparagales > Iridaceae > Iris > Iris pallida. The sequence continues at coordinate 13,157,897 of JANAVB010024999.1, read as the reverse complement.
CGGGTTCCGGCAGCGGCGGGGTCAACGGCTAGGGTCGAGGGGTTTTTGGGCGGCGCGGCGGTTCGACGGCGAGGCGAGGCCGGCGGTGAGCGGATGGGCGACCAGGCGGCCGTGGCTCGCCGTCCACCGGCGGAGGTGAGTCAATCGAATTAAATTTTGGGTTTTCTTTCTGGTGATTTTGATGAGTCTGGCTGGGGGTGGCTACGACGGCGACGGTGATGGCCGGCCGACGTGGGTGCTGTGGGGGTGGTCTGTGTGTATTGTCGTGGTCGGACACGACGAGGGAGGTGATTTTCTGTGGAGTGGCAGAGATGGTGTGCTGGTGGCGGGTGGCGTTGAAGTCTGGCGGTGACGGGCTGTGAGGGGTTGGCGGTGGTGGCTGGGAGTGGACGACCCTGATGGAGAACATGGTGAAGGTGATGTTGCTTCGCCGGAAGAGTGGCAGTGGTGCGGTAGATGGGCTGGAGGTCGGGTCGATGATACTATGGCCGGGAAGTCGAAGTCGGGGTAGAACCGAGGGGAGTACGGCGCGGTGGAGAAGACGGGCTTGAAATAGGGATAGGTTTAGGGATTTGGTGTCGGGGTGTGTCCGACACGAAAAATAATGTAATTGTAAATAAATATTGGAATAAGATATTCACCGGGGTCGGACCCGAGGCTGTCACGACCGACACGGAAAGACGTTGGACATGGACACGAGGCACGCACATTGAGGATGGATGGAACACCGACACGAGGCACTCACTTGTGGAATTTGTGGAAAATTGTGGAAGAATGAAAAGTTGGAGGAGTAGCTGCCTATATTTATAAGATGTAGGAATTCCCAATTAGATATGGACTAGGAATAGTTTAAACCCAATTTGGATATCTCCAAATTTAATTTAGAAGCAAATCAAATAAATATCCAAATCCAATCTCATTTAAATCAAATTAAATCTCTTAGTTTAAAATCAAATCAATTATAGATATTAGCTTAATATATTTAAATAATTCCAAACATTAAATTAAGATTTAAATGGCCAAAATAACTTCCAAAAATATTTTTCAAAATACCAATAATAATAATTTCGAAAATAATAAATATTTTTAGATATCTTTTTGAACAATAAAATATTACTATTAATAAATTTTGAAAAATATACTTTTATTTAAAATAGACCAATAAATAAATAACGAAATATTTGTATGCAACAAATATCCTTTACATAATTTGGCTTTTCTAGTATACAAAATACTATTTATTATTAATAACTTTTAGAACCAAAGGCTTTTTATAGAAAGGATATTTATACAATATTTTGAAAGTATATATTAAAATAAAAATATTTTTCTAAAATATGTACGCTCGCACATATTTGCACTCGACGAGCAACTACGAAAAATAAATTTTCGTGCGCGACGTAAAATACGACTACGCGACGTACAATACAAAAATTTAAATCCGTATAAATAAATAAAATAAATAAAAAAAATATAGTAGAAATTTAGGGGTTTTACAGGATACAAGAACAATCCCAACTTCGTCGACAATATTACCATTAGGACCTATTCTAGATGCTCCATCAACGAATAGACGCCAGGTAGGAATTTCTTCAGAAACCAGGTTTGAATTCAGAACTTCATCAGAAATTTCATCATATAATTTAGAATCTTCTGGAACTGCATGAGCTGCCAGGAAGTCAGCAAGAGCTTGTCCTTTAACCGACTTTTGAGGAATATAATGCATATCATATTGAGCTAATAAGATTCCCCAATTAGCTAGTCTGGAGTTAAGAATACCGGGCTTCTTCATCATAATCCTGATGGGATTCACCCTAGAAATAACATGAATCGTTTGACCGATAATATAATGACGCGTTTTCTGAACAGCAAACATTAATGCTAGACATTCTTTCTCGATTGGAGAATAACGCGGTTCAGCACCTGTCATTGTGCGACTGAGATAATAAATAGCCTGTTCATGGCCATCTTTATTTTTCTGAGCGAGTAACGCACCAAGAGAATGATCCATGGCTCGAACATATAGAAGGAATGGTATTCCCGAAACAGGCGGTACCAAAACTGGAGGGTTCATGAGATACTGTTTGATATCGTCAAATGCTTTTTGACATTCTTCGTTCCAGACAAAAGATACACCTTTCTTCAGAAGTTTGTTGAATGGTCTGCAGCGTCATGATAAATTAGAAATGAATCTCCTGATATAAGCAATTCTTTCTTGAAATCCTCGTAGCTCTTTTAAGGTGCGTGGAGGACGCATCTCTTGAATGGCTTTGATCTTCTCGGGATCCACGTGTATACCTTTAGCGGTAATGACGAAGCCGAGAAATTTGCCACTAGAGACGCCCAGAAAGGACTTAGTAGGGTTCATCTTAAGTTGATGCTGACGCATTAAATCAAAGATAGTCTTCAAATCTGGGATATGATCCTCCTTTTCGTCGACTTTTAACTGCAATGTCATCAACATAGCATTCAACTATTTTCCGGAGATGTTCGCAGAATATAGTGCTCATCGCTCGCTGATATGTTGCTCCTGCATTCTTGAGACCAAACGACATTACTGTATAACAGTATGTACCGATCGGTGTTCTGAAGGAAGTATGTTTTTTATCATCTGGAAATATTTTGATTTGATTGTATCCCGAATATCCATCCATAAATGACATTCGTTCAAAACCACATATGTTATCGATCATTACATCTGTAATTGGTAGAGGAAACTCGTCTTTAGGACAAGCAGCATTGAGATCACGAAAATCTATACAGACTCGAATCTTGCCAGTCTTTTTAAGGACAGGAACTATATTAGCTACCCATTCAGGATGTTGTTCCTCTCGAATAAATCCAGAAGCCATAAGCTTGTTGACTTCAGCTTCAATTGCATCCATAATGTCTGGACGAAATCGTCGCTGTTGTTGTTTGACTGGTTTAGCATTTGGCATGATGTTGAGTTTGTGCATGGCAATATTTGGATCTAATCCCGGCATATCCTCATAACTCTAGGCGAAGACATCAATATAATCACGAATAAGCTTGATCATGTCTTGCTTATCTGTTTCTGAAAGATTCTCACTGATGAATATTGGTTTAGGGGACCCTTCTTCACCAATATCAATTTGGATCAATTTATCTTCAGTAGGAGGTTCTCTCTGCTCGAATCTGAATTCCCATTGATTATCTAATCTTTGAGCCCATTGTTCTGATTCGGGTGATATTTCAAAATCATTTTCATCTTCATCATCCTCTTGCGGGCCATCAACAGAGACCATATTGATGGATAGAATAGAGCGATGGAGATCGCCAATACTAGTGTCAGAATCCCAGGAGAGAGAATCAGAAGACTCAGATCGTTCGTCTTCATCGGATTTTAATTCTTCATGGACTATGTTGATAAAAGGGGTAGGAGCAGTGTAACCTAAACCACATTTTGTCCTTCCGTATTTTAATGGAGGAATTCGAATAGGCATTCTTCTTCCTTTTCCATTATTGAGACTGGTTCTAAAGTCATAACCCATATTCTTGATAATATTCTTGGATTGTTGACTGTAGCGACGCAGTTGTAACCTTCCAGTATCGTTGTTTACATCATCTTCTTCTAGTCCAGGAGGGTTTTGGGGTCCTTTATAGAAGAATATTGGATTTTCTCCTTTCTTTCGAGCAGGAACTACAAAGTATGATTTTTGTATGGACTCCAATGATACGTCTGTATGAAGAGTTTGAACAACTCCTATAGTTAATGATTCTAAGTTATCTAACAATTGTAAATAACTTTGAACATGATTACAGACATCAATATACTGCAAAGGAGATGCTTCATTAATATCAAATACTGTATTTACAACAGAAGGCTGAGCCTTATCAGACTTTGTCAAATTAATGACAAAAGGGGAAGAAGAAGATTGATCTTTAACTTTGTTTCGATTAAGATCGATAACAAAAGGCTCAGAAGAGGTGAGCTCCCTTAAAGAAGATCGTGGATAAGAAATACGCCCACTGACTGGTATGACTAGAGTATCTGATCTAGCCTGAGAAGATGGAGGGGGAGTAATGCGTCTACTGACAGGAATCATCAATGAGCTTTGTGGAGCTTGAAAGGACAATGTAGTAGTACGTCCACTGACAGAAATTATCAGTGAACCTTGTGAAGTCGGGGCAGACGATGAAGTAGTACGTCCACTGACTGGAATTATCAGTGAACTTTCTTCAGATGATTTAATTGACTGTGGAGGAATAATACGTCCTTTTACAGGAATAACAAACGTATCGTCTTTGGATGTCTCATCATCGTCATCCATAGCTTGCAAGACTTTTGAGTATTCGTCTTTGTACATGCGAGCGTCATTGAAGTAAGCTTCGACTCCTTTAAATGGGTAGAGATCTGCGACCTCCTTCTGAACTTCTCCATTATCATCAACATATTTGAAGCATTGATGAAGAGTTGAAGGAACAATATTATGTTCATACAAGAATGGTCTCCCCAATAGAGCATTGTAGGAACATCCATGATTGTCGATGATGTAAAAAGTAACCTTAGTACGAAGATCGCCTATTTGAAATTTAAGGCGAATCTTGCCCAGAGGCTCACTTTTTCCTTGATTGAATCCCAAGATGGTAGTGATAGTGCCAGAGAGGCTATGCACAGGTATCTTCAATGCATCTAGCATGGCTTTTGGCATGATACTGAGAGCAGATCCTGGATCAATCAGTAGACGATCAACCTTCATAGAATCAATATATCCTGTATGATATAAAGGACGATCATGTCGATTATCCTCTAACAACATATCGTCTTGTGTGAAAGTAATGTTTGGAATAAATTCCAATACATTATGACAATGAGAGACAGGGTCTATTTCCAACTTCCTGAGGAAAGTTAGGCAAGTTTCTGCTTGCAACAGTGCTTCACTCAAAGTTTCTCGAGTCTCTTTAGAAAGACGTAAGAGCTCGAAGATTGACAATTTGGCCAGTGTATTGGCTAGTTGAGCCAATATATCAAAATTATAAGGCTTTTCAAGTCCTGTAGGAGATGACTTCTTCAGTGGTTTGTCAAAGCGGACTTGTTGTTTGCCTTTGTCAGCTGCTGTTGGTTTGGAAGGAACTGTCTCAGCAGGAACACTTGCAGGTTCTTCGATAGATATTGGTGCTGGAGCTGTCATTGGAAGGATATCAGGAGTTTCTTCAAGAATGTCAGCATAATCTTTCAGATATACTTTTCCGGACCGAGTTCCAGCATGAGCTTCGACTTCAGATTCAGGTTCAGATTCTATCGAAACCATATTGCAATTCTTCATTTTGCTCTTGGTTCTTTTATGCTTGATAAGGGCTTTATTCCAGAAACTGAGACCAATACGAGATTGATTATGTCTCATAGTGATGGCTAAAGGTGCTCGAAGTCCCTTGCCCGAGTTCAAACCAGGAGCAGTGGCTAGATCATAACCCATCTTCGCCATTAATTCACGAGATTGTGAACTATATAGATGAAATGCAGGTTTGTACCTATTTTCAAATTGAGGTACAGATTTTATCTCAATAGGGAGTGAATTTCCTGCCAAAATAAAAGTAGAGGTTAGATAAACATCAGGTGTGAAACTAGAAGTCATATTGCATGACTTAGTCTTCCCGAGTTTCTTTTTAGACTTTCGAGGAGAAGAGGAAGATGTTGCAAACTCTGTCACTAAGTCCGAGTGGATCCACATGATCGCTCCCTTCTTAGTTGTGATAGGTACAAGTCCTTCATTTTGTGTTGGTGGGGTGTTTACAACTTCGAGAGTTGCTTTGGGAATAGGAATAATCCCACTTTCCACCATCAAAGGAGGGAAATCACCGAACTGCATTGAAATTACATTCGCTGTGACTGTCTTGTCTTTGGGCGTCAGTGTTACAACTCCTGACTTGATCATCTCTTGAATTTTTTCCTTTTAATACATAGCAAGACCGAATTGTGTGACCCAGCATTCTATGATACGGACAATATTTTGGATGATCTGTCTTGTTGGCTTCATCAGGCTTTTTGATTTCTGGTAATTGTATTTTGTTGCCTTTGAGCAAACATTCAAAGATACCCTGAACATCATCATCATCAAAAGAATATTCTTCCTTCGGTCGGGGAGGTCTCTGTTGTTGATTTGTTGGAGCTGGAGTAGACTGGGTAGTTTTTACCTCTTGACTACTGCTCTGGAGATTGATTTCAAGAGCCTCTTTCCCTTTGCGATTATTGGGTCGAGTATTATTGCTAGCACTCTGATTTGAGTCCTTGGGAGCCATTTGTACCCCCAGACCTTTAAAGGTTTCAGCACTGACTTCAGCAGCTTTGGCACTGACGATGAAAGAAGGCCAATCTTGGAACTGAGTGGATCCAGTCCACATACTGATTATTGGTAGAAGATTTGATTTGCAAGTATCGATGGTAACAGCATCGGGAGTTCCGAGAGGCATTTTGAGGGCTTCTCTCCTGAATCTTTCAATAATATCCTCAGTGATTTTATTATTTTTCTGTTTAATTCTTATGAGAGCTGACATTGTCATGTCATTAAGCCCCTCATAGAACCGTTCAAGAAATATTTGCTTAAAACCAGTAAAGGAAGTAATGCACCCATCAGGGAGGCTTCTATACCATTCATAAGCTGTTCCTTTGAGACATCCAACAAACACCCGAGTAAGGAGGGCATCGCTTGGTTGTAATTGATCAGTCATTACTTCAAAATGATTAATGAACTGACTTGGAGAGGTAGTTCCATCAAAGAAAGAGATAGTTGGAGGCTTATATTTAGGAGGATATGATACTTGCTTCCATTCTATCGGGTAAGGTTGTTTGATACCTAACCTTTGTAAACCATCCTTTTGTTTAAATGCCTCAAACTGAGTTCGAAGATTCTTTAACTCTTCAGTAACAATTCCGGATGATTGTAGATTTGTAACTTGTTGAGTATAACTGGGAGGAGGAACTGCAGCATATATACCACCCCTATCTCCAGACTGACTTGGAGTGGTTTGTACAGGAACATTGGACTGTACCCCCGGAATATTAGAGGGTTCTGGATTTGAGGCAACAGGAGTATTTAATACCACTGGTGGTACTGTTTGTTGAACTTGTTGAGTTTGATGCTGAGTTTGCATAAGAGTGTGCATAGCATTCAATGTATCTGCCATAGCTCGTAACTGTTGTTCTAAAGAAGAAATCCTCTGCTCATGAGCTTCAGTGCTAGTTGAAGGTTCCTGATTGCTATCTACCATATAAGTGGTAATTATTCGAGGAATAGCTGATGAAACAGTTTGTTCTGAATCATCGCTGTGAGAGTCAGTATCTTTCCCGGGACTGTTTATAGGAGTCAATGCTGGAAAGTTGGATTCTCCAAGGAAGTCTTCTGTGATCTCCGGATTATCACTTGGATGAGAAGAAGAAGAGACCCTGGCTAAAGCTATGGTCCTGGATCGGGTGCCAAGATAAACACCATCTTCAGAATCTGATATAGCATCAGATCGTATGCTACCCCCAATATTTCTGGATGTCATATTGATAGAAGCATAGAGAGGTTCATCTTCATCCAATATTGGCTCATATTGTATCCGTTCGAAAACAGATTGTCTTTCTGATGAACAACAATACTGAATCACAACTCGAGGTTGGAAGTTGCAGCCATGCTTTTCATGGCAAATATGAGCAATGTCATAGCCTGATGGAGTGTCAATTCTTCGTTTATTTTGTAAATACTCCCGAAGATCTGTAGGAACAGATTGGGAAATATTTGAAGATAGTTTCTGTGTAGAAACTTGTCTTTTATTCTTCTGTCTTCTCGATTCTTGAGTGTATAATGACTGATTAATTTGAGCCACATAGTTCTTGGCATATTCTGCATCAGGATCTGGTATACTTGTTTTAGTGGAATCAAGATGATTCTGTTTAAGTTTATTACGAAGATCCGTCGTAGATATGACTTTAGTCTCAGTCTTAAATACTTGTAATTTACCTTTCTCAGATCGAGAAATTTTGAGAGAAGGAAGATGAGTATTATTCCGACTGGGAGTCGGTAATAATCCATCTTTAGAGGAAGTAGCCAAAAGGCATTTTCCTTTGTTTGATCTAGTAAAAGTACTAGTCAAATTAACTCCAGAGGTAAAAACCTCAGGAGTTGAGAGATTGACTAAAGAGTCTTTCTCCTTGGTTGACACAAGATGTGCAATTTGTGGAGGAATCATTTGTATGTTTTGTGGAAGAGAACCCCCAGCTTGATTTTGAGAACTAGTCAAAGGACCATCTTTGTTAGCATACGCCGTCTTCCGATTGGAGCTTTGGCCATATGCTGCCTTCTTATTAGCATACGCTGGCTTTGGCTTAGCGTATGCTGCCTGATGTTGGATCTTGTCATACGATGGCTTTGCCGTACGCTGTCCTTTGACCGTCATACGTACAGAGTCATTGATGGCTAAAGAGCCGACTGCTGTCGTAAGAATAGAAGAAGAAGAAGAGACTTTACCATTTTCAGAGATAGTTTTCTCTGGATACTCTGACTTGGTTAAAGAACCAATTTTGTCAGTGTGACCAGGAGAAACCACTGTTGCTTTGCTCAAAGAAGCCGAGGCGAGCTTCATTGAAGTTGAAGACATATTCTTGTCAGCACGAGGGATGACAGAAATGTCTCGGACCACTGAAGAAGACTTAGGGACATAGACAGAGTGTCCCTGCTTCTTGGCAGCAACAGAAGTGGAAGAAGTAGTTCGGCCTTCCTTCACTTTGAGCATTTCTTCATAAGCAGATTGGTCGAATTGCACGACCATCACTTTCTTCGTTGAGCCGATCGACGAAGTATCGTATTGAGTTGTTGCTATCTCGTTGGAGGAGACAGCTTTCCCCAGCAGAGTCGCCAATTTATTTTCCATAAATAAATTCACTTTATTTATTTTGTATCTGGGAAAATTACAACTGTAGGAATCTAATCTAGAAGACGATTACTTTATCCCTTGGACGATGCGATGAAGAACACTCGAACTTTGAAGAACTTTGGACAGCAACTGGGCAATCTCTCTGTTCTCTCTGACAAAATGTCTCTCCTTGATGAAGATGAAGAAACTCTTTTTTATAGAGTTCAAGATAACTGTCCTCAAGCATACACTCAGGCAGTTATTAGACGTGTGCATAATTGCAGGGACGCGTGGCGAAATCTGATGGAGACACATTAGCGTGCGGTTGAAAGTAGTGGAGCATGTTCAGGAGAAATTGGTGGCATGGATGCCACGTTGCATAACTTCTGAAGAAGTGGGTAAATGAGTGCAGGACACGTAAGAACGTGTGTTGACTGCACGTTGAAAAAGTCATTCTGGATACGACTGCTGCTATACGCTGTCTTTGAGGAAGAATCATACGCTCACTTGGACAACGTAAAATCATGTAAGGCCCATACGCTCACAAGAAGGAGTCATGTGAGGTCCATACGCTCACTTGGCTGGGAAGGAGTCGTGTGAGGTCCATACGCTCACTGGAGAAGTGGCCACGTGGCTATCATCAATCTTCTTTGATACACCATATCATTTAATAAACTGTCAAAAAGATTTTCTCGGGCGTCGTGACTACAGATATGACGACTGACAGACTGTCAGAATTGACAGTAATGATGGCTTTTGCATTAATGATCTGCTGAGCTGTCCTCGTAAAAGATAAAACCAACTCTTCAAAATCCTAAATGACGGTTGTTCTTTTCATGACCATTATCTTTACACGAAAGACGAGACGTCAGATTCATTCTTCACTTAGTGTATGCTGTGCTGTCATTTTTAAGAAATAATAATAAAAATATCTACTGAGTGTATGGCTTTTGATGAGCGTATGGCCTTGAGAGTGTGACTTCTGATTTGAGCGTAGGGCTTCAACCTGACATCTGTCTTTAAGCGTATGGATTAAAATTACAGCGTGTCATAATTTTCCACATCCTACAGCGACTTCGAACACGATCGGGTCGGACACTCATTCGCGTGACCATAGACGTACTTGTATACAAGCATTTCCTCGAACGGTACCCGCAGCGGTGGGATCGAGTCGGCCTAGGAGGAATTGGTGCTTTGGTAGCACGGTATTGGGATCCTCATTCGGGCTCGCAACCTGGTGAAGGGCACATCCCATACCCTATGAAGTCCTATATGGCACGTCGACATGGTGCACAACCACCAGTGGTCATGTAGTCAGGATGCATGCTAATGAATGTTTTGTGCAGACAGAGTAAGAATATCATATTATCCTGTATTTTATGCAGGTACGAGGGAGTCGGCTATCGGTAAGAAATCACTTAAATGTGATAAATTTAATATATATGTTGGTTTAAGTTGCATGCTTACGTTCCAAATAAGTAAATGATGCATTATGTAGCCTTTCAGTATGAGATCATGCTTAACATGTTAAATTCAGTATGCTAGAAAGATGCCATGCTTTAATCATTGCTCAAACACAACATACATGCTAAGTGATGCTTGAAGTGAGAACTGTTATAACATGTTTAAGATGTTAATGTTAACGATGCCTCAATGGCCTTTTCATGATAACACCTAGTATGCCTCAATGATGCCTTTGCATGATAACACCAAGAATGCTAAATGATATGTCCACATGAATGCTACTAAGAATATGTTTACATGCTTCACTATGATTATTGCCCATGAACTGTAAACTGATGCTAGGCCCCAAATAGAAAGATCATTCTAATAAATGCTTGCTTAAATAATCACTTTAATGTTGGTTTATGCGAGTGGGTTGGATTCTGCTTGCCAGTACATAGATGATGTGCTGACCCACGTTTTGTGGGCAGGTGCTTGTGCTTGGGTTATTCTACACACGAAGATTGGCTTGTTTGGTTCCGCGGCATCGAAGATTTGTTGGGCATACATAAGCTCTCCTTGTACAAGATAATGTCTTCTGTTTATAAAGGGCATAATGTATGGAATATTGTAATCAGTTGTATCAGTGAGATTGTAAGCCAAGTCAGTATATCGAGTTGTAATCCAATGTATCCAAGTATCAAATGTAGACTGTATAGCATTGCTCAGTTGGCTTTCAATGTAAAGTGAGATGTGTTGTAAGCATTGTACTTCAATACAAGTCTTGTACTCTTCTTCAATTATCAATAAAGAGAAATAAAGTTCTATATATATCTCTGTGTGACTTCAAGTTATCCTTTTATCTCCGCTGCCATAAAAAGTGATGTACTTCTATTCAATGAGAAAGATTGTCCTCACTAACTTTAATTTGTCTGTTTCTGCCGCTGCAATATGTTCCTATTTGAAGATTATCACCTATGTACCATCTTTGTCTTGTACAAGTGCAATACCAGACTTGTACGGCATCACGCCCAAGCGAGGACGATCGATTCCAAGAGATAAAATGTGTCAATAAATGACTCTACGAATCGGGACGTGACAAATTGGTATCAGAGCACGGCTTTACGTCCTTGGTCTCTTCTTTGATTCATTTCAAATCAAAGTTGCATCGATGATTAACTAAAGTTGCTTCCGCAATCACTCAACGTTGCTTCCGCGATTAAATCAAAGATTGCTTCTGCGATTATGCTATTGTTGTTCGGTAATCATCCTTATGTTATCTGTGCTTGAAAGTTTGTTGACCCTCTTGGCTGCTCACTGGATGTTCCATACAATAAGTCTATATACATTATAATGCCCCTAAATGAATGATTGTTGTTGGTTTGGACACAAATAACCCAACAATGACTCGATGCCATAGTATGCTATATTGTGAATGTTGTTTGGAATTGTGGGAATAAAGAAAGGTGGCTATGTATGCTGCGACAAGATGAGAATTGCATGTGATGTTGGAAAAGAATTGTGAATGAAATAATTGATGGATGAGTTTAACAGAATTGGTGAATTGACTCATGTGTGCTGGCTGCTGCTTTCGAGACCCTAAGAATGTTGGCTTGTGATATTGAGACCCCCGAGATGTTGGTTAAGTATTTGTGATCATTATAGATCATGAATGTCCGGAATAGAATTGGGTTTGTATTGTTTAAGGATGGCTTCGTTTCTGAGTGGTATATTGCCTTTACCACCTCAGAACGAGATGTATGTTGACCCTATCCATAGGATTGCAGGAGACTATCTGTGGATACTGGGTAGTGCCAAGACTTAGCTGGGAGTCATATATTGTGGCTAGATGACTCGAGTGTCCCTTGACAGTGATGTTATATCGAATAGCGAGACCTGTCGAAAATTGTAACGGATGGCTTGGTTAGAAATTGTTTAGTCGAGTGATGACTCAGACTAGTAAGACCATTAGTATGCTATGGGTAAATGGATTTGTCTAGAGAATGTTGTGGCTTAGAATATCTGAATGTTGATTTCGAATGGTTGGAAGCAAATCATATGTGGCTAATACAAATTTGATTGCTAAACTGGAAGTTTTGGAAAAAGTTGTCGGTGACCAAAAGAATATTAGAGATTTGTGCCTTGACCCTAAGGTGTAATAGATGTGAACCCATCTAGATCACCAAAGGATATTCATTGCCTATGTGCATGTATGCTGAGGAATTGAATTGTACTAGAAAAGTAACAAGTAGCAACCCTGAATCTTTGTGTTGCATAGAGGATGGTTAATTGATACATAAATTATCGGTTTGAATGGAATGAACTACTCAACCCTCGAGGTAGGGAATTTTAAGAATGTCCGTATGAGATTTTGACGGCTGGAAAAAGAACGAGATTTAAGAATGCCCGTAAGATAATTTGATGATTGAGAAACAAATAGGATTGAGGAATTATAAACGTGTTGGATAATGTCGGTATATGTGACTGTTGGTTGGAATATAGATTGTTGGCTTATGATTCAGTGGTGTGACTTTGTCATACAGACCGAATAGTATGATTCCATAGTTATGATAAGACTATCAGAATCGATGACCCTTGAATAGTTAGCCTTGGCTTATGGGTTCGTATGGGTACAAAGGAATTTGAAATAGAAATTGAATCATGGGAAATTTACTTGATGGATTATTAGAACAATGAGATCGTATGTCGGATTGAAAATTGACCGTAATGTTGATAGATCGATCTTAGTCGATCGTTGGATAAGTCTAGAATGAGCCTCTGTGGGAATTATTTCTTTGAGGAAGACCCTGGATAGATAGACTTGACCCTAGCGACCAGTTGATGAATTATCAATTGCTGGCTTAGCCCAATTGGCGATTTAGTTATTCAGACTTAGTTGATACCCATAGGTTTGGGTAGAGTTCCTTAGAACTGTCGGTTGCTTATTGGCCCTGAGAATAAGAAACTAACATGATCCCTAGTAGCCGTCCACTCTAGGGAAGTCACCTAAATGATTAGGTATAGCTGTCGGTATAGCTAACCATTGAGACTGGACCGAATAATAGATGGCCGTTGGCGAACCACAGAATAACCTTGTGGCATTGAACGAGAGACGGTGATGAGTACGACCTAAGAATGATATGTTGTATGTATATGCTTCAATATGAACCTTAGAGATGTTTGACACTGGAGGATTATGTGTCGGCCTATAGCGGGAAATGGAATCGTGGGATAAGACTTGAGTTGTATGTATCGAATAGTAAATTATTATATGAGATGAAATTGACTGCTCATGGCGGGAATGTTGGATAGGTATCTATCGTCGGGTAGCTGGGTTAACCTTGACTGTTGCATAGATTTATACCCTGACTTGGATAATCGATAGTTGGTGATGTCGGATTGTATCTTTTAGAAAAGATGAATTACCTCGGTGAGAAATATTGTTGGATTTGGAAAAGAATATAATTGCATATTGTGAACTCTTGATATGATTGGCTCTAAGATTGGACCCTTGACCGAATATTAAAATATTATGCTTGGATAGAGAGTTGTCCCTGATGTTAAGTGTTTTTGCCTAGAAGATAGTGATTGTGACAAGTGAATAAAGTGATAAGTCAATTGAAAGGATGCTAAGTCTGATTTGGGAAAGAGAGTTATATCGTGGCTGATCGAATTATACTATCATGGAAGTTGGCTGAAGTACATATGTTTTGGGGACGCCTAAAATATGTGTATGGATCCAGCCGAAGTGATAGGTTGCGACTGAGATAACATTATGGAAAGAATTTATTGTACTAGCACGGACTTTGGCTGAAATACATATGTTTTGGGGATGCCTAAATATGTGTGTGGATCCAAATGAAGTGATGTGTTGTGACCAAGATAGAATGCAAGGAAAATATTAGTGAATCAATGAGAAGTTGCAAGTATTTGGAAAAAGAGAAAGATGGAATGAATCGTTGATGGATTAAAATGATACAGTTGGATAACTATTTTGAAATGATCAAGTGGGCTAAAAGGAATATTGAATTGAAGCTGAATGAATAACTCGTTGTGACTAAGTGAATCTAGTAGAAGAGTTGTTTCCTTAAGTTTCGAGGACGAAACTTTTTCTGAGTGGTATATTATGTAATGTCCCGCTCCGCACGAGGCATTTGGTTGGCTTGTTGGATGGGATCAGAATGTTGGACCGTGACTTGTGTTGAAGATCAAGAGAGTTGAGACTGATGCAGTCTTTCTTAGCTGGCTAGACGGAATGGGTATTGGAACGTGGCTCGCTGGTGGAGCTATGCTTAGCGGGATTGGAGCAGGAAGACCCTTTTATGCAGGCAAGTGGAACTGTCCTCCTTCCTCCTTATTCCTGCATGCTTAATAAATAGAATAATATGATACTACGAATTGTCCCTAAATATCCCTTGTTTTGGTTGCCGAATAATAGAGATGCTTATGTTAAGAATAATTGAACTGCTGAATGAATCACACTCGAACTGCTAATACGACTTGATGCTTGAAATGAATTGATAATGTCCCTTCGGTTAATAATGTATAAGCAATGAATACTTGGGTAATGAGATGCTACGAGAATGATACATGAGTAATGAACTGGCTATGCTATTAAAACAAAGAATTGAATGAAACACTAGAATCATGTACATTCTATATAACTGTTGCTGTTGCTTGCTTCCTTATAAGCAATGAAAGAAAGAATACTGTCCCTATGATATGAATGAAATGATGCAGGTCCTATCGATATGAGTGAAATGTTATTTGTTCCTGTAGCTCCCCTTCCCGAAATTCTGAAATATTTTTATTTTTACTTAAATGGTAATTTTAGATTTTATAAATAATTATTTAGTTAATTATTACGGTGGGTGACTTTAGCCATAGTTGAGTTTTGGAGCACCAGACGACTAGGAATCATGGCACGGATAGTGCAGTGGTGTGCTTTGACTAGTGTTTAGCCATGGTAGCTGAAGGCCAAGCCATAGTGATGTCCTAACTAGGAAAACCAGGCTAAGTTGTGGCATGACCGTTATAAATAATTTAATTATTTATATTTATTATTATTTGACATTTAAGTGATTCGTTTGTACCAGACTGGTCCGGACTGGACCCGGACCGGACCAAGCCCATGTAGTCACACGGCACGTCAGATGACGTTCGTGTTGATGGAATTGGGTATGATTGTGTTGTGTTTTGTATTGGTGATCTAATAGTATTTTCTAGATATTCATAATTTAAATATTATAAATATTATTTTAATAATACTCGGTGACTTTTGCATGAACTAGGTCCTTGTACGTTTTAAGATTATTAGACCGCGTATGATGGTATATATACACCATTATTATTTTATTGAATTCGTCATACATGTTATTATTTTATTGAGATTATTATAGATATAATATTATTTTATGGTTATAGGTTATATTAATTTTGTCAATTAAATATTATTATATATAGATAGAAATATATATAGTGAGATAAATAATAGAAATATACGTAGTGATATAGGTGTGTGTAAATAAATAGTATGAAAATATGTGTATATGTATGTATATGTAAATGCGTTACGCATAGATATACGTATGAATATAAATATATATAGATATAAATGCATATATATATATATATATATATTATATATATATATATATATATATATATATGGGAACATATATATAATAATACGTATGCATGTGTGTATAAATGTAGATATATAAATGTACGTGTGCATGTGTATATATATAAACATATACGTATGTATACATATACGTGTATGTATATAACTATATATATATATATACAATAGTTTCTTCCCCTTAGGGCTAAGCCCAACATAGCAGGCCACTGGCCCAGCCCCGTAATCCCCAGCCCGGCCCTGTGATTAGCAAGAACAGAACCGAGCAAAACCCCAAGTGGCCCGACCCTATTTTGAATGATAACAGAACTCCCTGTCTCCGGTTCCTTTGTATATATACGCGTATATATCGAGAAGCTACGAAACCCTCAAAACCCTAACCAACCGCACGTTACTCCCACGCCACCGCTGGGCGACCCCCGCGCGCGCCTCCGCGCGCCGCTGGCGGCCGCCGCCGGCCGGCCACTGGCCGGAGTCGGCCACGCGCGCGTGCAAGTCAAGCAGCAGCAGCAGCGATAGTTCAAACTCCAAGGTTTGAGATCGCGGTTCTCCCTCCTCGATTGACGAAACCTCGTTCCGATTTCGCAGGTATGATTACCATCTAACCAACTATGATCTCCGTCGATTAGTTGGAATCAAAGTCGCCTGTACCAGAAGAGAAATCGAACCCAAAAACCCGAAAAATCTGTCGAAACAGGACAGTAAAACCAGTCCAACGACCATAGTTCACGGACGGTTTTCTTCCAACCCATGCACGATTTCAAGATTCTATTTGAAGACACTTGTTGACAACATGTAGGGCTTCACAACCCTTCTTGCGGAATTCGAAATCATCGACTGAGCATCGAGAAATCGAATTCCAAAGTTTCCCGAAAATCTGTTTTCAAAACATTGAATTTGTTCCACACGACGTGCGTCACGCCAATCGGGACGACGTGGTCGCGCACCGAAAGGATCGAAAGCTGCGTAACAGCTTCGTAGTCGTGTGGGCTTTGACGGAATTCAAATTGATCGCGTGTGCGCGACGAATTTGATGCGTATCCGTCAAAATTCACCGTATCGTGCACGTTACAAACTTCTCAATTACTTTGTGCACGTTCGTCAGATCGAGACGAAACTTGTGCCAACAGGACCGTATCATTTTTTTGGTCTTGTACGCCAAGTTTGGTCAAATTCTGAGACCGTTGACAAAATCACCGTTTTGCGGGCCCCACGGTTCCACTCAACGGACGATTTTGTGCATGGTCCGCCGGAATCCAACTTTGGACATACGGTTGGGTTCGTATCGAAAAACTGGATCCGTAGACATGTAGTTTGATGACTTTAGAGACCGTTGACTCTGGCACGCTTTTCGGTGCAAAGCGGGTCCAACGGCGGACACCGTTTTGGCCCGAAATTACCGTTTTGCCCCTGTGCCCAGAATTGGACTTAAGGACAGGCAATCCTAGCTAATTTGACCCTTCTGGACACGTTGGTGATATTTTTTTTAGCATCCGACAATGTTTGTAGATATTTTCTCTAGGTGTCACCATTAGTTGGTCAATTCTTATATTTCCGTAATTCGGAATTAATACAACCTCATAGTTTAATACTTAGAGACTAGAATTGATCTTCCTTTGACCAGGTTGACTATATTAACCAAAAATCAACTATAGGTCAACCATTGGCTTAGTTTGACCCGAATTGAACTAGAATTTGACTTTAGTTGACATAGTGGGCTTGTTGATTGGACTTTGACCTAGAAGGACCTAGAACTATCTAGAATGTACTGTAGATTACTTTTATTTCATGTTAGACTCTTTTGTGACTTGTGATTGCTCTAAATAGGATACTGTGACTCCAGTTGGACAGCTACACTTATCAGCGGCTTGGATTATCAGGCGAGTACAGTTTATTGTTTGCATTTCGATATTGATCTTTACTATATTTCATTGATTAGTCATTGGCTATGTGATTATTTTCTATTATAAATTGTTGAGTCGGGAATGAGAAGTACCAAGAATGTGTGATCTGACCTTAGACCGTGTAGACCGTGTTGCATTTATTTCTTGTAGACCGTGTAGACAGTGTTTTATTTATTGCAAAGCAGACAGTGTAGATCGTGATTATTACTGCATTTAAACTGGGTAGATCGTGATTATTATTTTGTAGACAGTGTTTCTTTACTGCAATATTTTCTGTAGACCGTGTAACTGTAGACCGTGTAACTTTAGACCGTGTAGACCGTGTCGCATAATTGTCCCGAGACCGATCACATATCAAAGGTACTTCTAACAGTTGGAGAAAGTTTGTTGTGTCTATTTATTCACTATTAGTTTTCTGTATTTTCTGCTTATTTTTAAAACTCATAATTGATGTCTAACCTTTGTTTTATAGTCATTTTCTTTATTGAGATTGCATTCAGTGAATTGTGCTCGTTCCATTCCTGACTGGAAACCAACATTTTCAGGTTAGCTGTGGATTTACTTAGCATGGGAGATACGGGTGTATTTGCAGACGAAAAGCCTAGAGACTAGTTAGATAGATGAGTTGTAATCATTGTATAAGTTATATTTTCTGCAGATGTAAAACTTGGGATCATTGTAAATTAAATTAATTTTGTGAATGAGTATTATTTGTGATTTTGATCTTCATGGCCGTGACAGCGTTCTACCGCCGACACTGCGGCGTAGGCTGGCTTGGACACGTCTCGTATCCGTTTAAAAAAAACGGGTGCGGGTCGTGACAAGTTTTTGTGGTGGCCCATGCAGGTCAGTCTTCGCAAATCACGCGAACTCGTGATGGTACTTAAGTTAGTTGTACTATTGCGAGCCTGCGACAAGGAAATGCTCATTCACGAATTAAGATTAATTTAATTTACGAGAATGACTAGGACTAGGAGTCCCTTATACAAAATTTACCGATGGGTAGTCTAGGCCATGCAATGTAGATAAGGAGTTATTAATTTTGTTAGTTTATCAGATCCCCATAGGTACACTATTGTCTCTTGGTAGGACGACATGATCCAAAGTGGATAGATGATTCACTTGGTGAGGCAGAGCTTCATAGAAGTAATGATCTAACCTTGATAAATTGTGTAAATTCTTCTCTCTTCCTCCTAGACATTCCCCTCATATTTTAGTCCAAATTGCCTATTTAGTTCCCATTTTGCCCTAAGAATTATTATTATATAATTTCTGATTATGTTATCCATACACGAACCTCGGGTTAGTTTCGATTCAGGATTTTTCTCAGTGGATTGAATACACATAAAATAGATATTATAATGTTGCATTTCTTTGTCCTCAGTTAGTTCCTCCATGTTCAATCCTTTATTTAAGGGTTGTGACTGATATGGCAAATACTTACGCCTTATTTCATAGCCAACTTGTTTGAATCTCCAGCAGATTATGAGTTTTTATAGAGATATAGTTAAAGGAATGTTAGTTAACTCATAATGGCAGGACAACAGCGCACTGTCGCCATTTAATTGAATTATGGAGACTATGGATTCACTGCAGCCAGAAGCGCACTGGCGAGACACGACCCTAGAGTTGAAATTTTTAAGGAAATTATAGGTTATAGAATATTCCTAAGACTATGGCTAGTGGTCCTCTTGATCATAGTTACCCGAATGTCGAGATAAGGTAGAGTATCTGATAGCATGTCACATCTGAATCACTAAACCAAGGGTTTACCACAGCCCGATTTTACGGATGGGGTGTAGTCCTCGGTGAAATGATTTCAGACTGATTACAAATTAAGGATACTATAGAGGATAGGACGGTACCCTGTATGTTCTATAAGATACGAAGCCAATAGTAGTGGAAGTTCTGTGAGATTGGGTAGCGTGTCTCCCGACCTACCATTCCGTGGTCCTTGTGACCTATTGACGAGGATATTGTTTGAGCCAAAAGGTTTACCTGGAATATGGAATTTAGAAGTCCATAGCCCATTAGTTGACCAAGGTCTTATGAATAAGAAGATAGTAGGATGACTATATAAGCAAGAACACCGGGTAAGGTTTGATTCTCACAAAAAACTATTTGTGCCTTCTTTCAAACAAATATCGCGTACTTGTATCTTGACTATCTTAACAAACGCTGCTGTTACAGCTCAGTTTTGTAAGCTTACTCTTTTATCGAGCTTGATTCGAGGCATATGTTTAGTGGGGACGCCTGCTAACTTATTGTCTAATCAGAATCAGTGTATTATGGTCTGATCAACCATGATGCATTTGGTTCGCACTTTATTTAATTACCCTACGTGGACTGAGATATAGATGTCTCTAGGGTCTCATCCACGACTGCATTGACAATTCCTCTTGAATTATATGTTCGCCTTTGAATCACAAAATTGTACTCAGTAACATCTCCCTTGAATTCTTATTGTTTTTATCTTTCACCGATTTGGAAAGACGAAAGCTCGTGATGGTAGTGAGATGCAGAGTATTTCCATGGCTATGATAATGATAGGCACAAGTGTAGCTACCAACAGCCAGTCCTGTGATTGAGTTACTCGTTCTCCTCTTGACCCCAAACTGTTATCGGGACTTTCAAGCCATCTGAATTTAAGAATGATTAGGGTTTTACCCTTAGCCGTAATACCAACCTAGGAGACTACCTATTCTCAAGAGTCCAAAGGTTGTGAACCTCTAACCATCCTTTGAAGCTGGCTTCAACTAGAACCCGTGTGGCAATAATCCGGCAGACTCGACACAAATAGAAATACATGACTTGGTTGTTAGAAATCTTTTCCATATGATGTGCCCTAGAGTTGGTTACCCCGTCGATAACTCTAGTATACTATAGACGAGTAGATCATCCTATTTTATCGACCATGTGTCATTGTACACACTCGTTCTCCATTTATTGAGGAACGACCCTTGACTTGACTTATATCAACCGTATCCCGTTACGCCGTGCCTCATTATTTATCAACAAGAGTCGGGGTACAGTATCCAGACTTTGAAATTCTTTTGACCTCATTATCTCTAAAACCATATCCTAAATCCTAAGGTGGGTAGACTGTAAGCCTTCTAGAATTTTTGGGGTATGCAAGGATTTTTGATTGATTAGAATAACTTCCATAGGATGATGAGTAGTACCCTTGGACTCCTACTTTTCATTTAGATCATTTTGTGTCCTCGATCGTGCCGTTTATATTCGGAGCATGAGACCAGCTGTTATCTTCCAACAGATTTTATATGCAAGATCTAGACGAGTCCACCTTCATCTAGGTATATCATGTTCCACTCGAACCCGTCCCCTTATACTCTATTTTTTACGGTACGATTTTCAAGATAGAAAGGACTAGCTATGACCCTCACCATAATACCGGTATACTTTCCAACTTCCATTAGAATCTCAACCTTGACTCGAACCTTTCGACCCAATATATGCTTGTGATCGACTGGAAGCCCACTACGCACAGGTCACTAGTGTGCCATTTAATTGTGTCTTCTCGTGCTACTTAAACATAAAAGTCACGGAAAGCACATCTTCAGGGCTTACAAAACCTATTTAACCAATCCGACTGCTCAACAAGCTCAACTACTTGGGTGGAAAACTATTCTAGGTTACCCTAACCTAGTAAAAACAGTTTATAGTTGGGACCTTGTTCAGTCCATATAGATTGAAATCCAGAGTTCATCCAACTAACGATTGGTGTCCAATCGGAGAACCCATTTAGATCCAGTTAAACCCATCCATGCATATCACCGTAGTTGACTATAAAATCAGACTATTTGAGATAGGTCCCTATACCTACTACGTAGTCTCCCTCTCGTAGAATGTGAAGTCATTCGTAACCCTATCCCGTCTATCTAGGAGTCGAGATACGATCTTGTATTGCGTTTATATCCCTTGTCTGTGTGTTTAAATAACCACGGGAAAAATCACAATCTTGACTTCTCGAATTTCGTTCTATTAGGGAACCTTGTTTAGAATTTTGGGAGCAGAATTTCTGTATCGCATGGATTGCAAACCCCTCTAAGAGCGAAGGGTTCTTCGATGTAGCAAGTGACTGGACTAGAGTAGCCCAATTTAGCGAATAAGACTATAGGTCCATATATACCCTTTCTATCTGTATTATTGTATATTCTCGACCGCTCTTTAAACTTCATAATTGCTCTTGATTGTTCTTCCTTATTTTTTTCTGTCATTTCTATTGAAGAGAGAAGAAGGTCATACTTATTAGAATTCACCAATATTTCTTAGCAACTTGTGTAAATTTGTTGATTGTTAGATTTTGGATTGCTCGATAGATAGGAGAGTGTGGTAGATGACTTATGCCTAGATATATGTCGGTAGAATTGTTAGAAACTAGTTAGAAAATTATAAGATTTTAGTGACCATGTTTTGGAGAGTAGTGTGATCAAAGGTGGGTAGAAGTCCTCGATATCTTTGTAGTTGCCAAAATGGCCAATGAGAAGGATATAAACTATTTTTTTTTTGAGAAATTAAATTTGAAGAGATTGTGGTAATAGTGGATTTACTCTATTTATTAATTTTAGGCATGGTTATGAAATAGAATTTCGAGGACGAAATTATTTTAAGGTGGGTAGATTTGTAGCTCCCATTCCCAAAATTCTGAAATATTTTTATTTTTACTTAAATGGTAATTTTAGATTTTATAAATAATTATTTAGTTAATTATTACGGTGGGTGACTTTAGCCATAGTTGAGTTTTGGAGCACCAGACGACTAGGAATCATGGCACGGATAGTGCAGTGGCGTGCTTTGACTAGTGTTTAGCCATGGTAGCGGAAGGCCAAGCCATAGTGATGTCCTAACTAGGAAAACCAGGCTAAGTTGTGGCATGACCGTTATAAATAATTTAATTATTTATATTTATTATTATTTGACATTTAAGTGATTCGTTTGTACCAGACTGGTCCGGACTGGACCCGGACCGGACCAAGCCCATGTAGTCACACGGCACGTCAGATGACGTTCGTGTTGATGGAATTGGGTATGATTGTGTTGTGTTCTGTAATGGTGATCTAATAGTATTTTCTAGATATTCATAATTTAAATATTATAAATATTATTTTAATAATACTCGGTGACTTTTGCATGAACTAGGTCCTTGTACGTTTTAAGATTATTAGACCGCGCATGATGGTATATATACACCATTATTATTTTATTGAATTCGTCATACATGTTATTATTTTATTGAGATTATTATAGATATAATATTATTTTATGGTTATAGGTTATATTAATTTTGTCAATTAAATATTATTATATATAGATAGAAATATATATAGTGAGATAAATAATAGAAATATACGTAGTGATATAGTGATATAGGTGTGTGTAAATAAATAGTATGAAAATATGTGTATATGTATGTATATGTAAATGCGTTACGCAAAGATATACGTATGAATATAAATATAGATAGATATAAATGCATATATAAATATATTGTGTATGCGTATATATATATATATATATATATATATATATATATATATATATATATATATATATATATATATATATATATATATATATATATATTATACATGTATATGGGAACATATATATATAATAATACGTATGCATGTGTGTATAAATGTAGATATATAAATGTACGTGTGCGTGTGTATATATATAAACATATATACGTAAATATATATATATATATATATATATATATATATATATATATATATATATATATATATATATATATTATACATGTATATGGGAACATATATATATATAATAATACGTATGCATGTGTGTATAAATGTAGATATATAAATGTACGTGTGCGTGTGTATATATATAAACATATATACGTATGTATACATATACGTGTATGTATATAACTATATATATATATATATATATATATATATATATATATATATATATATATATATATATATATATATATATATATAAAATATATATATATATATATATATATATATATATATATATATATATATATATATATATATATATATATATATATATATATATACAATAGTTTCTTCCCCTTAGGGCTAAGCCCAACATAGCATGTAGCTCCCCTTCCCAAAAATTTGGGAATATTTTATTCTTTAATTATTCGAATGATGTTTTTTGATTTTGTAAATAAATATTATTTTCATTTTATGTGGAGGACCTACTTTAGAAATTAAGATTTATTAGGTCCATCGAGGATATATATATATATATATATATATATATATATATATATATATATATATATATATATATATATATATATATATATATATATATGTTGGATTATATATAGGAAATATACGGGCACCCATATATTTTGTGTAAATACAGGTATATAGTATGAAGAGGAATATAATATTTATTTGACATTTATATATATATATATATATATATAGGAAAATATAGAGACATATATTTTGTGTAGACATTTATATATATGTGTATAAATAGCATGTATATATGTAGATATGTATGTGTGTATATAGATATCATTAGATGAATATATATATGTATATATATAGGAATATATATATATAAATTGTATACATATAGATATATGTTGTTAGTATACTATATTTGTATACATATATAAACGTATATATGTGGGAATGTATTTATAACTTATTAAGGAATATACATATATACATATTATATTTATATATAAATACGTGTATGTGTATGAGTATACTTATATGGGTGGGTATATATATACATGAATATATATAAATGTATATACGTATAGATAATAAATAGAAAGAATTAATTAATAATAATAAAAATAAACGAGTCCAGGCCCAAGGCCCAAGCCCGGCCAGCCAGGCCTGAGCTCGGCCCAAGGCCAGCAACCCACGAGATAGGTCTGGACCACCCCCCATTCGGATTCAATTTCATAGCATAACCATTAAACCAAGCCCCTGTATTAGTATATATATGAACTACATATATCATATGTATCGATATATATATGCAGAGATCAGGAACTTTGACGAAACGAAACCCTAACCCTAACACCACTCGGCCACCCCCATCCCCCGCGCGCGCCGCCAGGGCCACCGCGCGCCACCCTCGACGTCGCCGCAGGCCGGCAGACGCGCGCGCGCGCCGAGCAGCGAAGAACAAAACAACAACAGTAGGCAGCAGCAGGGCTGCAGTGGAGGCCACTTCGCGAGGACCTCGCACAACGTATGGTCGATTGTTTCGCAAACCGTAAACTCTGGTATGACCACTACATAACCGTCTTCCATCTCTATCAATTACTTTGATTTCTAGTGACTCGAAACTCGAGTTAAATCGAGTCAAAGTTTCCGAAAAACCTGTCAAAACAGGACACTGGTTTCAGTCCAAACACCCATCTTCACGACGATTTTTCCACCAATTTATCCTTCGAATCAGGAAACTTCCTAAATAGAAGTTGAACCCAACATGTAGGGCTAGAAATGTCCAGTAGGAAGTTCGTCAAGATTTGCTTTGTACAGAGAAATAAAGATATATAAACTTCGTCAAAAACCTGTTTTTGAAAACTCGAAATCGCTCCACACGACGTGCGTCACGCCAATCCGGACGACGTGGTCGCGTACCGAAAGGATCGAAAGCTGCGTAACAGCTTCGTGGTCGTGTGGGCTTTGACGGAATTCAAATTGGTCGCGTGTGCGCGACGAATTTGATGCGTATCCGTCGAAATTCTCCATATCGTGCACGTTGCAAATTTCTCAATTACTTTGTGCACGTTCGTCAGATCGAGACGAAACTTGCGCCAACAGAACCGTATCATTTTTCTGGTCCTGCATGCCAAGTTTGGTCCAATTCTGAGACCGTTGACAAAATCATCGTTTTGCGGGCCCCGCGGTCCCACTCAACGGGCGATTTTGTGCACGGCCTGCCGGAATCAAACCTTGGACATACGGTTGGGTTCGTTTCGAAAAACTGGATCCGTAGACATGTAGTTTGACGACTTTAGAGACCGTTGACTTTGGCACACTTTTCGGTGCAAAGCGGGTCCAACGACGGACATCGTTTTTGCCCGAAATTACCGTTTTGCCCCTGTATCCAGAATTGGACTTAAGGACAGACAATCATAGCTAATTTGACTATTCTGAGAATGTTAGTACTATTTATTTCAGCATCCGGAGACTTCTATATGTGTTTGCTTGATTATGGCTCATCGTGTGGTACAGTATTGGTTTCTCCAGCTAAGGACCTCAGGCAAGTGCACTTTCTGATTGCTTTTCGATTCATAGTAGTCTTTTCATTTCATGTCTATACATACATCTTGCTGCTTGTTGACACGCTCGTCACACGGAGTTGTCGGGAGGGGAAATATCTTAGTATACATGTGGACTACCCAGAATTATCCCATTGTCTTTCGTGAATGCTAGCCGCTGCGCACGACACGTGCAGTGTGCCTGATTTACCCCCTAGCCGTCTACATAGCGAAACAGATATTTCACACCACTTAGATAGATGTCTTTTATTAGCTTTTCCTTGTTTATTTCTCTATCGTGCTGTGACATCACTTTATCTTACAGTTTTCATATTCCATATGCTATTTTCATGTCTTGATAATTCTATTGTGTTTTGCACTGCCGTCGGTTTGTGTACTTGTTCCAATCCTGACTGGATAACCAACATTTTTCAGGTATTAGCTGCGATCACTCTTAGCACTGGGAGAATTTGGGTATGCTGAAGACGACCTAGAAATAGAAAGTAAATTGTATCAATTTCATTAATTGTAAAACTTTGTTTTCTTTTAAATATAAATGTTGTAATAAATGTAGAATTGTGAATGAGCAGTATTTGTGATATTTGTGAGAATTTATTTCTTGCAGGCTTGACAGCGTTCTACCGCCGACTCTGCGGCGTAGGCTGGCTTGGACACGTCTCGTATCCGAAAATCGGGTGCGGGTCGTGACAAGTTTTTGTGGTGGCCCATGCAGGTCAATTTTCGCAAAATATTGCGAACTCGTGATGGTACGCTAATCGTACTGTTGCGAGCCTGCGCCAAGAATTGCTCATTCATAATTAGGAATAAAATGATTTAAGAGAATGACTAGGAATAGGAGTCCCTTGTTCAAATTGACCGATTGGGCAGTTAAGATTGTTAGATAGGTCATGCAATTTAGAATTATTCAATTTAGATAGCTTGCTAGATTCCTATAGGTACACTATTACCTTCGATGTGACATTGTGATCCAACATGGATATGTTATTTGCTTGATATGTTAGGATTGTTTAGAATTAAAGCTTTAATTTTGATGAACTGTTTAATACTCTTTTGATGTATTAGATATAGATCTTATATCATAAGTTAGAATTGCATGTTTTAAATACTATGTTACCATAGAAAATTAGTTTAAATCTTTTAATTCTGTTATTTGCATATGAATCTCGAGGTAGATTGGCTTGAGATTTTCTATCAACCATTGAAATGCATATGAAATAATTACTAGGATGTTTGTATCTCTTTTGTCTTTAGTTATTTCCTCCAGGTTACCCTTTTATTTTAAGTGTTGTGACTGATAGGACAAATACCTACGCACTATTTTAGTCAACTTGTTTGAATCTCTAGAAGCTCAAAATTTTTACGGTATAGTTAGAGAAATATTGGCTAACCCATGAAGTTTAGACAGCAGCGCACTGTCGTCAATTATTTAAGAGTGGAGAGTGTGGGTTCACTGCAGCCAGCAGCGCACTGGCGAGGCACAACCCACAGAATTGAAATCACCCCGAAGAATCATAGTCCATGGAACATTACAGAAACTATGTTCTCGTTGACTTCTTTAGATCTTAGATACCATAGTGTCAATATAGGTAGAGTACCAGATAGCTTATCACCATTGAACCACAGAACCAAGAATTTACCAGAATATAGAATCTAGAGTTCCATAACCCATTAGTCGGCTAAAGTCAAATGGATAGAAGATAATAGGTTGATTGTATAAACAAGAACACCAGGTAAGGTTTTGATTTTCCCAAAAACTCAAACTACTTGTATATCTCTTTTCAAAAATCTCGCATCCTAGTAATTTGACTCTCTTGACCGACGCTGCTATTACAGCCTAGTTTTGCAAGCTTACTATTTTATCGAGCTTGATCCAAGACATATGTCTAGCTAACATATTGTCTAATCAGAATCATTGTATTACGGTCTGATCAACCGTGATGCATTTGGTTCGCTTTTCATCTAATTACACTACGCGGATTGAGATGTAGATGCCCCTAGGATCTCATCCGCGACTGCTTTGATAATTCCTTTGAAATTAAACGTTCGCCCTTGAATCATGTAATTGTGTTCAGTGACATCTCTCTTGAACTCTTTATTGTTTTCCTCTTCACTGATTGGAAAGACGAAAGCTCGCAATTGATAGATAGATACAGAGTGGTATACACCCGTGTAGCTACCATCGGCCAGCCCTGTGACAGGAACCTTGCCACCATATCCTAGTCCCTAAGGTGGGTAGACTGTAAGCCCTCTAAATTTTGGTACATACCAGGATTACCGAGTGAATAGAATAACTTCCATTAGTATGATGATTAGTGCCCTTGGACTCCCACTTTTCATTTAGATCATTTTGTGTTCCCGACCGTGTCATTAATATTCGGAGCGTGGGGCCAGTTGTTACCTTCCAACAAACTTCATATGTAAGACCTAGACGAGTCCACCTTCATCCAGGTATATCATGTCCCACTCAAACCCGTCCCCTTGTACTCTATTTTATGGTACGACTTTCAGGACAGCGGAACTAGTTATAACCCTTACCATCATGCCGGTACACTTCCCGACTTCCATTAGAGCCTCAACGTCGACTTAAAATCCTTCGACCCAATATATGTCTGTGATCTACCCGAAGCCCATTACGTACATGCCATTAGTGTGCCACCCAATGGAGGTCTCATGTGCTCCTTAAACACAAAGTTACTAAAGGTACATTTTGGGCTTGAGGGACCTAGCTAACCAACCTGACAGACAACTGGCTCAACCCGTGGGGTGGAAACCTATTCTGGAATACCCTAATCCAGCAGGAATAGTTTTATCATTGGATCTTGTATAGTCCATATAGATCGAAACTCAATGTTCATCCAAGCAACGATTGATGTCCAGATAGAGAACCCATTAAGACTACAAACTTGATTTCTCAAATTCGTTCTATTATGGAACCTTGATTACGAGACTTTTGTATTTCACAGGTTGCAGAACGAACAAATCTTAGATTTAGCAAATGACTGAACTAGAGTAGCCAATCTAGCCAATAAGACAGTGGTTCATAAACTTTCCTTCTTCTGTATCATTGGATACTCTTTACCGCTCTAGAAACTCCTTATTCTTCCTCGATTATTTTTTCCTTATCTTCCTGTCCTCCCCTTGGTAGAGTGACGTATGGTCACACTTATTAGAATTCAGCGATATTTCTTAGCTGATTGTATAAATTTGTTGCTTGTCAGATTTTGGGTTGTTTGATAGATGCGAGGGTATTATAAATACCATATGTCCTAGAAATTTTAGAAGAGTTATTAGCCACTAGTTAGAAGAATATAAGATTTTAGTGACCCGTATTTCAAGGGAGTAGTGTGACCTAAGGTGGGTAGAAGTCCTCAAGTATTCGAGTCTATAAAATATTTTTGAGAAATGAAATTTGAGGATATTGAGGTAATAGTAGACTTTAATATTTTTAATTAATAGTTATGAGTTAGAATTTCGAGGACGAAAATATTTTAAGGTGGGTAGATTTGTAGCTCCCCTTCCCAAAAATTTGGGAATATTTTATTCTTTAATTATTCGAATGATGTTTTTTGATTTTGTAAATAAATATTATTTTCATTTTATGTGGAGGACCTACTTTAGAAATTAAGATTTATTAGGTCCATCGAGGAGATACATATATATATATATATATATATATATATATATATATATATATATATATATATATATATATATATATATATATATATATATATATGTTGGATTATATATAGGAAATATACGGGCACCCATATATTTTGTGTAAATACAGGTATATAGTATGAAGAGGAATATAATATTTATTTGACATTTATATATATATATATATATATATATATATATATAGGAAAATATAGAGACATATATTTTGTGTAGACATTTATATATATGTGTATAAATAGCATGTATATATGTAGATATGTATGTGTGTATATAGATATCATTAGATGAATATATATATGTATATATATAGGAATATATATATATATATAAATTGTATACATATAGATATATGTTGTTAGTATACTATATTTGTATACATATATAAACGTATATATGTGGGAATGTATTTATAACTTATTAAGGAATATACATATATACATATTATATTTATATATAAATACGTGTATGTGTATGAGTATACTTATATGGGTGGGTATATATATACATGAATATATATAAATGTATATACGTATAGATAATAAATAGAAAGAATTAATTAATAATAATAAAAATAAACAAGTCCAGGCCCAAGGCCCAAGCCCGGCCAGCCAGGCCTGAGCTCGGCCCAAGGCCAGCAACCCACGAGATAGGTCTGGACCACCCCCCATTCGGATTCAATTTCATAGCATAACCATTAAACCAAGCCCCTGTATTAGTATATATATGAACTACATATATCATATGTATCGATATATATATGCAGAGATCGGGAACTTTGACGAAACGAAACCCTAACCCTAACACCACTCGGCCACCCCCATCCCCCGTGCGCGCCGCCAGGGCCACCGCGCGCCACCCTCGACGCCTCCGCAGGCCGGCAGACGCGCGCGCGCGCCAAGCAGCGAAGAACAAAACAGCAACAGTAGGCAGCAGCAGGGCTGCAGTGGAGGCCACTTCGCGAGGACCTCGCGCAACGTATGGTCGATTGTTTCGCAAACCGTAAACTCTGGTATGACCACTACATAACCGTCTTCCATCTCTATCAATTACTTTGATTTCTAGTGACTCGAAACTCGAGTTAAATCGAGTCAAAGTTTCCGAAAAACCTGTCAAAACAGGACACTGGTTTCAGTCCAAACACCCATCTTCACGACGATTTTTCCACCAATTTATCCTTCGAATCAGGAAACTTCCTAAACAGAAGTTGAACCCAACATGTAGGGCTAGAAATGTCCAGTAGGAAGTTCGTCAAGATTTGCTTTGTACAGAGAAATAAAGATATATAAACTTCGTCAAAAACCTGTTTTTGAAAACTCGAAATCGCTCCACACGACGTGCGTCACGCCAATCCGGACGACGTGGTCGCGTACCGAAAGGATCGAAAGCTGTGTAACAGCTTCGTGGTCGTGTGGGCTTTGACGGAATTCAAATTGGTCGCGTGTGCGCGACGAATTTGATGCGTATCCGTCAAAATTCTCCATATCGTGCACGTTGTAAATTTCTCAATTACTTTGTGCACGTTCGTCAGATCGAGACGAAACTTGTGCCAACAGAACCGTATCATTTTTCTGGTCCTGCATGCCAAGTTTGGTCCAATTCTGAGACCGTTGACAAAATCATCGTTTTGCGGGCCCCGCGGTCCCACTCAACGGGCGATTTTGTGCACGGCCTACCGGAATCAAACCTTGGACATACGGTTGGGTTCGTTTCGGAAAACTGGATCCGTAGATATGTAGTTTGATGACTTTAGAGACCGTTGACTTTGGCACGCTTTTCGGTGCAAAGCGGGTCCAACGGCGGACATCGTTTTTGCCCGAAATTACCGTTTTGCCCCTGTGTCCAGAATTGGACTTAAGGACAGGCAATCCTAGCTAATTTGACTATTCTGAGAACGTTGGTACTATTTATTTCAGCATCCGAAGACTTCTATATGTGTTTGCTTGATTATGGCTCATCGTGTGGTACAGTATTGGTTTCTCCAGCTAAGGACCTTAGGCAAGTGCACTTTCTGATTGCTTTTCGATTTATAGTAGTCTTTTCATTTCATGTCTATACATACATCTTGCTGCTTGTTGACACGCTCGTCACACGGAGTTGTCGGGAGGAGAAATATCTTAGTATACATGTGGACTACCCAGAATTATCCCATTGTCTTTCGTGAATGCTAGCCGCTGCGCACGACACGTGCAGTGTGCCTGATTTACCCCCTAGCCGTCCACATGGCGAAACAGATATTTCACACCACTTAGATAGATGTCTTTTATTAGCTTTTCCTTGTTTATTTCTCTATCGTGCTGTGACATCACTTTATCTTACAGTTTTCATATTCCATATGCTATTTTCATGTCTTGATAATTCTATTGTGTTTTGCACTGCCGTCGGTTTGTGTACTTGTTCCAATCCTGACTGGATAACCAACATTTTTCAGGTATTAGCTGCGATCACTCTTAGCACTGGGAGAATTTGGGTATGCTGAAGACGACCTAGAAATAGAAAGTAAATTGTATCAATTTCATTAATTGTAAAACTTTGTTTTCTTTTAAATATAAATGTTGTAATAAATGTAGAATTGTGAATGAGCAGTATTTGTGATATTTGTGAGCATTTATTTCTTGCGGGCTTGACAGCGTTCTACCGCCGACTCTGCGGCGTAGGCTGGCTTGGACACGTCTCGTATCCGAAAACCGGGTGCGGGTCGTGACATAGCAGGCCACTGGCCCAGCCCCGTAATCCTCAGCCCGGCCCTGTGATTAGCAAGAACAGTACCGAGCAAAACCCCAAGTGGCCCGACCCTATTTTGAATGATAACAGAACTCCCTGTCTCCGGTTCCTCTGTATATATATGCGTATATATCGAGAAGCTACGAAACCCTCAAAACCCTAACCAACCGCACGTTACAACCACGCCACCGCTGGGCGACCCCCGCGCGCGCCTCCGCGCGCCGCTGGCGGCCGCCGCCGGCCGGCCACTGGCCGAAGTCGGCCACGCGCGCGTGCAAGTCAAGCAGCAGCAGCAGCGATAGTTCAAACTCCAAGGTTTGAGATCGCGGTTCTCCCTCCTCAATTGACGAAACCTCGTTCCAATTTCGCAGGTATGATTACCATCTAACCAACTATGATCTCCGTCGATTAGTTGGAATCAAAGTCGCCTGTACTAGAAGAGAAATCGAACCCAAAAACCCGAAAAATCTGTCGAAACAGGACAGTAAAACCAGTCCAACGACCTTAGTTCACGGACGGTTTTCTTCCAACCCATGCACGATTTCAAGATTCTATTTGAAGACACTTGTTGACAACATGTAGGGCTTCACAACCCTTCTTGCGGAATTCGAAATCATCGACTGAGCATCGAGAAATCGAATTCCAAAGTTTCCCGAAAATCTGTTTTTAAAACATTGAATTTGTTCCACACGACGTGCGTCACGCCAATCGGGACGACGTGGTCGTGCACCGAAAGGATCGAAAGCTGCGTAACAGCTTCGTAGTCGTGTGGGCTTTGACGGAATTCAAATTGATCGCGTGTGCGCGACGAATTTGATGCGTATCTGTCAAAATTCACCGTATCGTGCACGTTACAAACTTTTCAATTACTTTGTGCACGTTCATCAGATCGAGACGAAACTTACGCCAAAAGGACCATATCGTTTTTCTGGTCCTGTACGCCAAGTTTGGTCAAATTCTGAGACCGTTGACAAAATCACCGTTTTGCGGGCCCCACGGTTCCACTCAACGGACGATTTTGTGCACGGCCCGCCGGAATCCAACTTTGGACATACGGTTGGGTTCGTATCGAAAAACTGGATCCGTAGACATGTAGTTTGACGACTTTAGAGACCGTTGACTCTGGCACGCTTTTCGGTGCAAAGCGGGTCCAACGGCGAACACTGTTTTGGCCCGAAATTACCGTTTTGCCCCTGTGCCCAGAATTGGACTTAAGGACAGGCAATCCTAGCTAATTGGACCCTTCTGGACACGTTGGTGATATTTTTTTTAGCATCCGACAATGTTTGTAGATATTTTCTCTAGGTGTCACCATTAGTTGGTCAATTCTTATATTTCCGTAATTCGGAATTAATACAACCTCATAGTTTAATACTTAGAGACTAGAATTGATCCTCCTTTGACCAGGTTGACTATATTAACCAAAAATCAACTATAGGTCAACCATTGGCTTAGTTTGACCTGGATTGAACTAGAATTTGACTTTAGTTGACATAGTGGGCTTGTTGATTGGACTTTGACCTAGAAGGACCTAGAACTATCTAGAATGTACTGTAGATTACTTTTATTTCATGTTAGACTCTTTTGTGACTTGTGATTGCTCTAAATAGGACACTGTGACTCCAGTTGGACATCTACACTTATCAGCGGCTTGGATTATTAGGCGAGTACAGTTTATTGTTTGCATTTCGATATTGATCTTTACTATATTTCATTGATTAGTCATTGGCTATGTGATTATTTTCTATTATAAATTGTTGAGTCGGAAATGAGAAGTACCAAGGATGTGTGATCTGACCTTAGACCGTGTAGACCGTGTTGCATTTATTTCTTGTAGACCGTGTAGACAGTGTTTTATTTATTGCAAAGTAGACAGTGTAGATCGTGATTATTACTGCATTTACATTGTGTAGATCGTGATTATTATTTTGTAGACAGTGTTTCTTTACTGTAATATTTTTTGTAGACCGTGTAACTGTCGACCGAGTAACTGTAGACCGTGTAACTTTAGACCGTGTAGACCGTGTCGCATAATTGTCCCGAGACCGATCACATATCAAAGGTACTTCTAACAGTTGGGAAAAGTTTGTTGTGTCTATTTATTCACTATTAGTTTTCTGTATTTCCTGTTTATTTTTAAAACTCATAATTGATGTCTAACCTTTGTTTTATAGTCATTTTCTTTATTGAGATTGCATTCAGTGAATTGTGCTCGTTCCATTCCTGACTGGAAACCAATATTTTCAGGTTAGCTGTGGATTTACTTAGCATGGGAGATACGGGTGTATTTGCAGACGAAAAGCCTAGAGACTAGTTAGATAGATGAGTTGTAATCATTGTATAAGTTATATTTTCTGCAGATGTAAAACTTGGGATCATTGTAAATTAAATTAATTTTGTGAATGAGTATTATTTGTGATTTTGATCTTCATGGCCGTGACAGCGTTCTACCGCCGACACTGCGGCGTAGGCTGGCTTGGACACGTCTCGTATCCGTTTAAAAAAAAACGGGTGCGGGTCGTGACAGTTCCTCTTAGAAAGGAATGATATGAGAAATATTGCAATAATTGATGCAATGAGAAATGATGAGGCTTGGGATCATTGAGATCACCAAGTGAACAAGTGGAAATATTAGAAAGATGAGATGATGAATTGTTGCCTTTTCTTATCTTATTATTGTATCATGCGACTTCGAACACGATCGGGTCGGACACTCATTCGCATGACCATAGACGTACTTGTATACAAGGATTTCCTCGAACGGTACCCGCGGCGGTGGGATCGAGTTGGCCTAGGAGGAATTGGTGCTTTGGTAGCACGGTATTGGGATCCTCATTCGGGCTCGCAACCTGGTGAAGGGCACATCCCATACCCTATGAAGTCCTATATGGCACGTCGGCATGGTGCACAACCACCAGTGGTCATGTAGTCAGGATGCATGCTAATGAATATTTTGTGCAGACAGAGTAAGAATATCATATTATCCTGTATTTTATACAGGAACGAGGGAGTCGGCTATCGGTAAGAAATTACTTAAATGTGATAAATTCAATATATATGTTGGTTTAAGTTGCATGCTTAAGTTCGAAATAAGTAAATGATACAGTATGTAGCCTTTCAGTATGAGATCCTGCTTAACATGTTAAATTCAGTATGCTAGAAAGATGCCATGCTTTAATCATTGCTCAAACACAACATACATGCTAAGTGATGCTTGAAGTGAGAACTGTTATAACATGTTTAAGATGTTAATGTTAACGATGCCTCAATGGCCTTTTCATGATAACACCTAGTATGCCTCAATGATGCCTTTGCATGATAACACCAAGAATGCTAAATGATATGTCCACATGAATGCTACTAAGAATATGTTTACATGATTCACTATGATTATTGCCCATGAACTGTAAACTGATGCTAGGCCCCAAATAGAAAGATCATTCTAATAAATGCTTGCTTAAATGATCACTTTAATGTTGGTTTATGCGAGTGGGTTAGATTATGCTTGCCAGTACATAGATGATGTGCTGACCCACGTTTTGTGGGCAGGTGCTTGTGCTTGGGATATTCTACACACGAAGATTGGCTTGATTGGTTCCGCGGCATCGAAGATTTGTTGGGCATACAGAAGCTCTCCTTGTACAAGATGATGTCTTCTGTTTATAAAGGGCATAATATATGGAACATTGTAAACGTTGTATCAGTAAGATTGTAAGCCAAGTCAGTATATCGAGTTGTAATCCAATGTATCCAAGTATCAAATGTAGACTGTATAGCATTGCTCAGTTGGCTTTCAATGTAAAGTGAGATGTGTTGTAAGCATTGTACTTCAATACAAGTCTTGTACTCTTCTTTAATTTCAATAAAGAGAAATAAAGTTCTATATATATCTCTGTGTGACTTCAAGTTATCCTTTTATCTTCGCTGCCATAAAAAGTGATGTACTTCTATTCAATGAGAAAGATTGTCCTCACTAACTTCAATTTGTCTGCTTCTGCCGCTACAATGTGTTCATATTTGAAGATTATCACCTATGTACCATCTTTGTCTTGTACAAGTGCAATATCAGACTTGTACGGCATCACGTCCAAGCGAGGACGATCGATTCCAAGAGATAAAATGTGTCAATAAATGACTCTACGAATCGGGGCGTGACATAATGAAAGTCGTGGAATGTTGCTGAAACAATTGCCACGCGTTGATTATAAATGATACGTTGAAAAGAAAATGAAAGTTGATATGGAATGTGTCAAACGGATTCATATATTGATTTTGAATGTGCGTTGCGATGAAAGTGATGAGTCAATATCGAATGTATTGAACGGATTTGAGCATTGACTATAAATATCGAAAATAAATCATTGTACGATGTGCAATGCGTATCGAAAATAGATTGTTATACAAGGTGCAATAGATGTCGAAAATAAATCGTTGCACGAGTGCAATGAATGTCGAAAATAAGTCGGTGCATGAAGTACAACGCGTATCAAAAGTAAATTATTGTATGTGGTGCAACGCATATCAAAGTAAAATTGCTGCACGAAGTGCAACAGATATCGAGAATGGATTGTTGCATAATATACAACAGAAGGAAACGAAAAGTTATAAATCGAGATACGAAATTGGTTCGGTTGCACACCGAGCTTGTGTTGGCAAATGAAAACATTGGCCGAGTTGTGTCGAATTTGATTAAATCAAAGTTACGGTTGTGGTCAAGCATGATCACTGCGGAAATCGTAAGTCGGATGAGATGTTGGGTTATACCGAGTATAATGAGAGGGAAATAACTTGATTTTCGAGTGGTATATGCCATACCACATATGCGATGAACAACTCGATTCCGAGTGGTATATGGTATACCACTTGTGCGATGAACTGCATCGACGCGTTGTCTGAATTACGAAAGGTTTGTCCGCAACGGACGGAAGAGTACCGAGACTCGATTGGAAATTTGTATGACGGTATGTTGATGCAAGTGTTCTTCGAAAATCGGTTGGGACGATAAGGCGAGACTCGTATAAATGAATGATACGTCGGACAGAAATTTATAAGTCGGTCGGACGATCGAGACTAGCAGAACGATTATGCCTTGAGGCAATAATGGGATCGACGGGATAGGAAGCTTGCTACGTTGTAATCGAACCGTACGACTTGCGAGCTCGATAAAAATTTTCGATGATACAAATTATAATCGAATAGCACGACTTGCGATCTCGATAAAATGTTAGAATACGCGAATGGTGATCGAATCGCACGACTTGCGATCTCGATAGAAATGTTGGGCAAGGCGAAATATAATCGGATCGCATAATGTGCGACTACGGTGAAGATTTGTTGATGCGGATAAATAGTGCCCAAAAGATAGTTGGTTACGTTACGACGAAACTCATTTGAGTATGACTAAAAAATACGCAAAACTTAGAGGACGAGTTGATGCGTATGGAAAAGTTCGTTGCAAACTTGGATGTATGCAATGCGATATGTACATGAAAAATATTGTTAGTCAGTATGGGGTACCGGTGAGTATCGTCTCAGACAGAGATATTCGGTTTACCTCTAAGTTTTGGAAAAGCCTGCAAGATAGTCTTGGTACTCGCCTGAAGTTCACTACTGCATACCATCCACAAACAGATGATCAGTCGGAAAGGATGATTCAAATCCTCGAAGATATGTTAACAGTATGTACCTTAGACTTCGGAGGATCATGGGATGACCATTTGCGTTTGATTGAGTTCTCCTATAACAACATCTATCATGCTAGCATTAAAATGGTACCAATTGAAGCTTTATATGGAAGGAAGTGTCGGTCACCAATATGTTGGAGTGACGTAGGCGAACGTCAACTCTTGGGTCCAGAGCTAGTTACATAAACTGTAGACAAGGTCAAGGCAATTAGAAGTCATCTCCAAGCAGCACAAGACCGATATAAAATGTGGGCAGACAAGCATCGAAGAAACTTGAATTTTAAAGCTAGTGATCATGTGTTTTTAAAGATTTTGCCAACTCGGAGAACTATCAGATTTGGAACAAGAGGAAAGCTATGTCCAAGATATATAGGCCCATTTGATATTCTGGAACGAGTAGGAGATGTATCCTACCGAGTGGCTTTACCACCCTCTCTAGAAGGAGTTCATGATGTCTTCAATGTATCCCAACTTCAAAAATATGTGCCAGATCCCAATCATATCTTAGATCATTCTGAACTCACAGTGGGTCCAACATTACATGTGGAACAGAAGCCAATGGAGATTCTAGATCGAAGACAGAAGATTCTAAAAAATAAGACTATTTTATTGGTTCGGGTATCTTGGAACAAGGACACACCTGGAGAATCCACTTGGGAAAGAGAAGAAGATATGCGACAACAATATCCCTACCTATTCAATGATCAAGGTAACTTTAGTTGTTGCCATTTCAACTTTCTTACTTCTTACAAATTTCGAGGACGAAATTTCTTTTAAGGAGGGTAGAATGTTATGACATAATCAAAATTTTCCTAATAATTACACTAATGACAATGATAATAATGATAATAAATATTTTCTTTATTTTCTTTATTTTTATTATTATTTAAACTTGCATGAAAAATCCTTAGAAAATTTTTGAAATTGCATATTAGGATGGACACGTCACATGGCTAGGTGTCAAGTTATTAGAATAGGTGTCAATTTTCCATAACACATGGCTTTAAGCATGGAGAGAAGCCTCCAACTCAAGCCACCTCACCCTCTTCTTTTTTATATATTCTCCATCTCTCTCTCCATACTTCTTCATCCTCTTCACCTCTCCTTCTCATTTCCCCCTCCCCCTCTCTCCCCAATTACTGCTGCAGCTGCAATTACTGCCGCTGCCATCGCCGGCTATAGCTGCCATCGTCGGCCACCACTTTCGTCGCCGCCGCCGCCGGACACCACCTCCTCCTTCAACTCCTCTTCTTCCACTCTAAAAAACCTAAGGTAAAACCCTATTTTCCTTCTCTTTTCCTTCCAAATTTCAAACCTAGGTTTGGATTTTAGTAACCAAATTCATTTTGAACTATTGGTTGGGTTCAAAAATTAGAAAATTATTGGAAAGCTAAATCTAGGTCTAATCCAAGGAACAAAGGCAAGTCCTCTCCCTCTTTCCCTCTTGGAAATTGGTTTTCAATATTCTACTTGTTATATATATATATATATATATATATATATATATATATATATATATATATATATATATATATATATATATATTATTCAGTTTTTAATTCTGAAATTTATGAAAATTCATGATAAATTCAATTTTATAAAAATGTAAGATGGGTAAGCATAGAAATTTGAATAATGAACCATTTGTGGACACAATTATGTATGTGTGTATGACTTGGACACAATGGTTAGGATACAACACAAAAATGGACACTTCGAATTATAAATTTGTATGATCATATATGTATATATAGATGTGTGGATACAACTCTTGGAATAATTATATATGCATAAAACCTACATATATGTATATAACTCTTGGAATAATTATATATGTATACATAAGTATATATGCATGAAACTTATATATATATATACACACCTATATACACTTGACACAATATGTGAATACAAAAATTATGAACTTACAAGATCATTGGTACCTATAAGTCTTGACAACCTAGAAATTCAACCTATATACTTTAAAGAAAAATCAATATATACAGATTTTATATTTCCTAGCGTGGTTGTGTATACTTGTGTTAGTATGTATATGTAGGAATGAATAAATGAAAATTTAACATGATATTTCAAATATGTTCATATTGGAATTATATTTAATTATCATGTGTTATCATGATTAACTAGTTAAAAAAGATGTTTTTAGGCACCTATATGTTAGCATAACCCTATATCTATAAATTTTCAATATTAAACCTCCTCTTGCATTTTCAAGAAGTTAAATTATTGTACATAGTAAACATAAGTTGAATTTGGACATTTGGATTTACATTGTATGAGAATAACATCATGTCAAGGTTGCAAGGTTTATAAAATTATTTTGCGTATGGATTTGGAAATAAGATTTTGATATCATTATGCTACTAACAAGTTTTGTTTTGAAACTTGGATAGTGTTTAGGTCAAACCCCAAGGAAATTGTTTAATTGCTTGCTAAGGTAAGAAAGCCTAAATTTTAACTACGCTTATATATATATATATATATATATATATATATATATATATATATATATATATATATATCATCATCATCATCATTGCGTGGTACCGATGTTGAGGGTTGCTCCACCGAAGGGGTCGGCGTACCCGATTATTGATATATTGTATCTATTGTAAAATTTTGGAATCAATAAATACAAAGTAGACTCTGCCAAAATTTTCAGTAATTTCGGGAGTTAGCCAAAGTTAGAGAATTTTCGGGATTAGGAAAACCTAATTGAATAATTTAAGTTCATGTCCAGTTTCCTAGTCAACTAGAGATTACCATATGCCGTGTTGTCATTGACACACGAGATGGTAAAATAAGTTAAACGATTCATTGCCAACGATTATTACCATATGGCGTGTTGTTCCGACACACGAGATGGTGATAAGTTGGATAATCTCCTGCCAACAAGAAATTTCCATATGGCATATTGTCTTTGACATACGAGATGGAAATTGAGTTGGAACCTAGAACTAGGAGTCATTAGACTATTGTTTGTGTTTGTAGTTGCATCATGGGGTGGGAGAGAACAACTGGATCACATCAACGAAATTTCTACAATATAATAAATCTTCATCAGTTTTGCTCGATAAAGCTCCATAATTTTAGGACTTTCCTTCAATAGCTCCATAATTTTAGAACTTTCTTTCAATAGAATGCTTATATGATCACACATATTTTCTATAATTTCTTTTATTCATATACTAAAGCAATTTAGGATAAAAATAATCTAATATCTATAATATTAACTTAATTATTTTAAATCAATTTAATTAGCCTACTAATTTTAATGCCTATTTGTTTTATTTGTTTGGTAAACTAAGTCATTATATTTTATTATTAACTAAGTTATTTAACTAAGAATCAAAATTTAATGTCTTCTCTGATTTGATTATAACAAACTAATGATCATGGGCTTAAATTCACAGGTAGGGGGGTTTCACAAAGTACCAATTTTTTTTTATGAAATTGGTGTACAATTACTAAGAAAGACATCTACAGAAAAACTTGTCTATATATATGGTGATACTCTATATTAGAATTATCTTCTCATGGTCAAAAATAACAAAAAAGAATAAATTTCACATTGTAGCAGTTATATTTCCAGCACCACGTAAATACATATACTACTAGTTTTTTGATACTATGTTTCTCTCTTTGATTAATATATATGTCTTAGATTTGACATGTTCCATTGATTAATATGTAACTACACTTCTATTAAATTAATTATAATCTAATTAGGATGACAATTAGTTGTGCGTCTGTGATAACGTGAAAATCTCCAAATTATTCATCAAATATGAGATTGTTACGGATAATGATTAGCACCACAGCTGATATTCCCGGCCGGTGCATAGATTTATATACTGTGTTGTCAAAATAACAACTAATATCGATATTGGAGAATATTGGTTAGAGTAATTTGACAAAATAAATATTCTTATGTATACATATTCTGGTTCTAAAAAAATAGTTTGCTGTCAATCATTGCTCTATATATATTATTTGTAACTTTAGGATTTGGCTCATATATCCTAATCCAAATACTAATAGATCATTGGAGCAAATTCTTATTCCTATCTCCTTTCTGAGCAGCAGGGAATTTCTAAATATGGACTCATAACGTGCTTATATAAAGGGCATAGGGGTAGCCCACATTGTGAGATATAGAGAGGTTGAAGGAGAAGAAGAAGAGAATGGATAGACTCAGAGATACGAGGAAACCAAAAAGACTATGCAGCAGCAACAGTACTACTGATATTCCTGGCGGCCAACGTTGCTACATTAGTCTTATTCCCGAGGACATACTCGTGTCCTCGATCTTCGTAAGGCTTCCGGCAAGATCCATAGTTGCTGTTAGATCGGTATGCAAGTCTTGGAAATCATTGACGTCGCGTCCGTCCTTCGTCGTTAGCCACCTTAGTCATGCCCGTCGAGCCCGTAGAAGAATCGTCTTCCAACCCAGAGTCGATCTTGGGAAAGAGGCCTTGTTCCTCACAAATCTTAGCGAGCACACCAAAGGAAGTGTTGTGGTAGAGGAGGAGACTATCCCAAGTAAGCTGATGGAATTTGATGGCGCACACTGCAAACTTAAGCTGTTGGCTTCCTGTGATGGGTTGTT